>UZAF01000160.1:0-13257 GCA_900617895.1 Haemonchus placei | reverse complement strand
TATCGAAACAGATCCTTAGGAACCTCACTATCATCCCTAATTTTTTACACTTCTAGAAGGAACTGATCATTTTAAGATGCGAGAAGCTTTAGCAATGGGTCTGGTTCTAGCAGAAACCAAGATCGTAATTGATTGGTCGCAATTAAAGGCTGCAATGGCAATTCAGCCCTGATCGGCAACCGGCTCTGGAATCTCAACCTTTAATGAAGTTACGTCGATTGCTTCCATTAAAACAGCTCGTAGAAAAAAAGACGCATATTCATTGCATGCTGACTTCAATGGCAGAACGGAGAAAGCAGAAGCTTGGATCATCGAGCGGAACGACAAACCATTCAGCAACGTAAGCCTTGGCAGACTATTCGATGTGCAATTTTCAACTCAGTTCAACTAAGACTTCAGGTATCGAATCCGTTACCTTCCTTCAACGTGTACAGCAGATGGTCAGTAATACGCCTTTCAAGTTGTATTTCCAAACCTTCCACAAACTGCTGATTTATATATACACATGTAAAGTAGATGTTGAATTATGTGAGCCTTTCACGTTGCGATCTGCACTCTCCATACTGGACGGGATTGTTTGAGTTACACACAGACAGAGAATGAATCATAAATAAGCGGAGGTAGTGTTTATAAGCAACTAGTAAGCAAAATTAACAAAGGTTATCGTGCTGCGAGCCACAAAGTCTATCGTGTAGAAAATTACCAAATAAATAATATTCTAAAAATAGCATGTACAGAGTTTGAAAGTTTAACAACAATGAAGGGAATTGATCTAAAGAACTCTCATGCATAAACGAGTGACATTTTAAAGAGGCCAGAAAAATGGTAAATGCTTAGAGATTTAGTGACAACTTTGTATTTCGGAGGTACTCACATTAGAAAAACCACTTTGGATCGTGGAATCCGAGTTCGCTCTTCAGACCCGGCTCCTCTAGAACTCCATTGTCAAGGGACTATTGAAAATCAAATGTTAATGCGATTTTACAGAAATCGACAATCTCTCACATCTTTCTTCCAATTGATATGAAATGGCCGTGACACGAGATTCATCTTTACAAGATTTGTACAACGGCAACCGTATTTGACAAAGAAACAATTGTCTGGAGGGAGACAATAGGTCTTTGGTCTCCAGGGGTTTGACTAGCCTTTGACTTCAAGAAGACAGATAGATCGCAAAGCCTGAACCTCTCATCAACCTGCTCAAGTAAAAGGTGCCAGAGGCAGAAGTTCAGCTATCAGAGAGGGATATTTCGTAAGGTATTGGTATTTTGGTTCCTCCTTTGGCAATAGCTTTTCTTGGCCAGCGACATTATGGGGAAGTGAATTAAGCAGTATTCATAGGGGTAATAGTCATTTGGGTAGAACCGTCTTGACCCTTATGTCAAGCTTCTGCCTGGTCTTTTTTACCCAGTAATCGGTGTCTCAGGTAAAAAACAAAAAATAGAATGCTGACTAGTAAGAGGAATACACCAACTGCCATGTAGGAAAAAGCAAGAAACGGCCGTCGTGCTCCGATCCAAGTCTCCCGAGTTATTATAAACGATTTCTCAGCTCCTTTCCACTGGGCAGGATAGTCTGTAAAGTTATTCTGAAAGTCGAAATGCAAGTGCTTTAGTAACAAATTTAGGCAGTTCAGAGTATCGGTATCAGCTCTAAGCAATTCCTATTTTGCTCAGAAGCCTACAAGGAATGCAGGATAAAGAAAATATCAGAAAAATTATTTTCAGACATAGAAGTTATTGCTGCAGACATAAAATCTTGTTGAAAGTGTTGAGAAAGTAAATCGGACAAATGGAATTTGAAAATAGTTGGCTTACTGTAGTTTATCACTAGTGTGTACATTCCACTTGGCAATCCATCACGGAACCCGTCAACCTGAAAATAAAATTTCTGGGTTACTAGGAAGGAATCATCGCCGAGTTCAAATTGATCAGAAGATTTACTAAGGTCGAAGATAAAGTTTTGATAGAAATTTAGGCTTTCTTGCACTTTCGCGTCTTTTCACGTGACTTTTTTGATAAAAAAAGAAATAATTACTCAGAAAAAAGTGCTGAGGATCCTAGAATATTGCAAGTTTGTTTGGAGTTTAGATGCTTGTTTTTTGATGTGTTAGCGACATTCCAGGAGTTGGTCATATTTCACTTGAGAACGGAAAATCTCTATTACCTCTCTATCCAAAACTCGATAGAGTTTCCTGAAATTTGGTAGCGCTGACGTTCCCATCCACATTATGAAGTCAATGTTCTCAAAACCAACACCAACACCTGGAGCGTCCGCACCAAGCTTACACATGTCCATCTGCCACCATGGCGGCCGTGCTGTATTCTGAAAAAATGAGTATGTTGAAGGCCGCGCAGACGTTCAAGAAAAGAAAGCTTCGACGAGGGCATCGCTCACATGAAACTATGTTAGCCAATTTGAGTAGTCTACTAGTAGTAGTGACATTTGATACCGACCCTTCTAGGACGAGTTTGCGCAATATAAATAGATTGGCTATCAACAATTCCATCTCACTCCCACTAGTAAACTAGAATATTGCAAAGAGGTTTCCTTGATCGGCTTCAAGAGTTTCCATGTAGCAGGGGGCTCACATGAACGGAAACAAGCGTTCACGAGAAATAGTGAACAGTCATATTTAACTTAGAGAGCTAGTAGTGAGTAAACCGACCCGGAAAGCATCGCAGAGCGTTTCGTTGCCATTTTGTACAGGATTGCGGAATTTCCTTTTCTTTACTTTTTCCGAGATCATAGTTCTAGTTGTGAATGGTACAACAAAGAAGGATTCTATTTCTCCATGACGAAGTAATTGAAAGCTATCTGAAAAGTAGGGATATTATCTATTTCAGTGGATCTTTTCATGATGCCAAGACGCTTTGAACTAAAAATATAAAGGCTTTCAAAGCTGGTCACCCCCTTTTACATTTAGCTCACCGTTAAACATGGAATTTGCAACAAAACCACATGGAGCATATGTGATGTTGTCAATGCCATCCACGTAATCCAACGGGTCACAACCGGAGACCTGAAACAATTAAATCGGATTATATAGCAGAGGAATAGAACTTTGTCATTATACTCACCATATATGTAGTTAAGACAAACCTACAGTGGTAGTACGGTAATCATACAGTAATCTTACTGCGTGCGTGGTGCTGCTACAGTACGACTTTATTCACCACACACAATTCTGTTCATATTATGTGTACGTAAGGATGCAGTAGCTTTACTATTGCATACTGAACGAACACTTTCTCGTTATTGTACGACAAATGAATAGAGTATATATATATATATATATATAGAGGCAGTTCAAATATCTTGCAGTTATCCCACAATGGTCCTTCAGTGCAAAACAATTGAAAAAGTAGTCATCAACTATAACTGAACATCAGGGAACAAAGCGATCAGATCCCTCGAAAAATTCTATAACAAAAAATTGTTCTGTGTTTTGAAATTCTGGTCAAATGGGAGGCTACTGTGAGTTTGTAGTTCTAACGTTCATGAAAACGGGTGGTAGTTTCACTTTTTAACGACAACCCTTCTTGGATTTGCGCCGTCTCCGCCTTACACTCGAAGTTAAGACCGTGTCTAAGGCTTCTGTCTATAATATTTACAGAAGCTAGAGTAGATAGACTCATAAGGGATGCAAATTAAATAATTGGTCACAATAGGAAGACACATGGGGATGCCAATTTCCCTAACTTTTTTTTCTGATTTGTTCACCTTACCTGCAGTTATCCTCCTATAGAAGCCGGTGTCTGTTTTGCATTATTATATGGATGTGTGATAGTCTAGATGAATCTAAACTTCCGGGAACACCAAACCCACCTCATCGAGATTCCCTAGTAATTGCAAATCATTTCTTGACTCAACATATAATCTGTTGTTCTGGTAGAATTCTCGCAGTCCGTAGTAGAATTTGACGTTACCCTTGAAATCCAATATTTTGCAAATGAGACATCAGGAGTACAGAATTTAAAAAATCAAAAATAAAAAGGTAAATATGCAACATGTAAATAAACTAGAAAGTGCAAAGAACTTTCAAACCTACGGTATAATTTTCAGCGATGGAGAACGAAAGGTGGCACTGCATAGAACCGTCTGGGTAAGAGAAATCGGTTATCTGATCGGCCGAAATTCCCGTACGAGTCGTACAGTTTGTATATTTGATTACCAGTTCCAAAGCTAGATTAAATATGCAGATGTCAATCAGCTAACCGTTACAATATATGAGTAAGTATCAGAATATTAAATAATTTTTACAAAAATGCATCAATCTCTAAAAAATTCAACATATAATTTGTTATTAGTATCCTACACTCACAGTGGTCCACAGAGAATTTTAGCAGTATCCCTATAGCAAGACATATAATGCCAAGTGCAGTTGTCCAAGGGAAAGCAGTATAAGCATTTATGGCGGGCCTGTACGATGAAAGCCGTTGTTGTCTCCAAGCACTGTCTAAATAAATTATTCGCAATATGACACATCAAACAGTGGACTCGTTCTATGTAATAATTATATGGCACCTACTTGACGGCTGGTTCCTCTTGCCCCTACGTCGTGGTATCTTCGGAATATCATCTGGCATTCCTGAGCTATTCCTTTCCCATTGCTTTTATCCGAAGCGATGCCTATCGTATCCAACAGTACTTAGAGTTAAGCTATTCGGAAACTGATCAGCCACTGGTGCGAATCTGAAACTTTATGGGTGAGCCCATTAATTAATTCTAGTGATGATGATGGCGAAACGTTATTTCGGAGACTCTCGCAGAAGAAATGATGCTATAATGATCACCCAGCAACAGTGGTAACAATAAGATTCGAGTCACGACCTATCTAATCTTTTCAAGAGCACATCTTCTGGTTCTGATTTAGCATTAGCATCTTTATAAAGTAAGGTTCGCCCTTCGGTTAGGCACTGTGATCAGTTCAGACTGGGCGAACTTGCCGCCATGTTAGATATCGAAAGTAAGGTTCACATGCACTTATGTTACATCCATCTTACAAGGAAGTACGAACGAGAGTATGGACGACTTGATCAGCTGCTGAAGATGTTTTTTATTATTTCTACATTACTGCTACGATTGCTGTTATGATACAGCTTGTTAAGTTTGTTAATATTTTTACTATTTTATATATTTCCTTTTATATATTTCCAAAACTTTTTCAACCAATGAAACATTTAAATTTTCCGTCATAATTATTTTATTATCACCGTTTTGATCTTATTCCTTATAATTTTTTCCAGTTTAGTTACTGACTTCCTTACTCCCCTGAATAAATTTCGAAAACACAGGAAATTTGAGATCTCTCATATAGCTCTACCTCATAGTTTCTTTTCAATGATTCATTTTATACCCTTTGAACATTGATCGAGCATCATTGATAACCGGGACAGTAAACATCATGAATCTTACACCTTCACATCTGGGCCATGAAATTTTTTTTATAAAATTTTCTGCGATGAAAATCAAGAAATAAAAGAGTCGAATTGAAGAATTGGGAATAGTTAGGAAGTATAAAACAACGTATGGTTTTAATGGAGAGTATTGCCTGTGAAGAATGCGAATTCAAACGAGAACGATTCTCCGGGAAATAGAAGAGCTGTGAAGTTCAAAAGAATTTCGACCTCACTTTGAACGCTCTCTGAATAAGAAAGAGTACTTGGCTGAAGTTCGCAAAGATAGTGAGCCGCATCGATTGTGCATGACTGGGCTGGCAGTTAGCAAATAACCGGAAGAATGTTTGACGCCCTGTCACAAACTACATTTCCAGGTGGGAGAACAGCAGTCAGTTTGTGGCATAGCGTGGGTGCGTGAATTGCGAAACTGACATACCGCTACCGACACAATCACGCTAGATGTCGTTCTAACCCATATACATAGTTTAAGATGTGTACTCGTAATTCACGAAGAAGAAAAAACTGAAGAAGCTGTAAGGGCGGGTTTATCGTGAAAATTACCGAAATTCACGGAATGGACTACCACCAATGAGCGTTCATACACAAGCAGCATGAAAAATTTTCTCTCTCTGGGGTAGTAACTTGAAATCGTCGAATGAATTCCTACATTCATGGTCAATAGCAAAAGTTTTGGGTTAGGAAGTTGGAAAAATGAATGATTCCGAAAAACTCCAGTACATTTTCCTTTTCTGCCCATTTGGTCAGACCATCGCTTCAGTATGTACTGTCTTTTTTGTAAGAACCATGATATAGGGTCAACTTGCTTGACTAAACCCTCTACACCTACAGCGGAAAACCCGTCCATCACGTTTCACTCCACCTCCAGTCTCTGGGATGCTCTTATCAATCACTCTTTCGTCGTAGGCTAGTGAATAGATATGCCGCTATACTCGGCATCTTCCGCTCTACCAGAGAAGGTTCATTTGAATAGCTCTGCCTATAAGCACTCAAACGGCTTTATCTACAAGTAATCATAGTCATCCCAAGAAATTTTCTCTAAGGCTCAATAATTTCCTCAGGCTTCCCATTTTTTCTTTTTATTGGTTATGTAGGATTACGTTCGTTCTCTACGAATCCATGAACGAAACGATGCTCTTAGGTCCAACCGTCGACTTCAATTTAATTCCACAGTTCTCGACTTTTTGTGGATTCCATAGAGAAACCGCAAACCACTAGCCGATCCTGCTGGCTTCGCTGCCATTAACCATTATATCTCTTTCATTTTCGCCAATAAAGGCCTCCTATTACAGTTTTTCTTCTTGATCCAGCCTTTCCCTACTAATATGATTCGGTCCTCTGAAAATATGAGCCTACAAATGGTGTCCATTTCAGTTATTACTCCATTTTCCTTTTTTCGCCAGTATTGAGTCCCTACCAAAAGCTTTCATTTTCTCTGAATTTCTGCTCATATCATCATCTGCATTTTGGAAGCAATCTGCTTTCCAGTCTGAAGGCCATAAAATATTGTTGACCAAGCGTAAACAGATGCTTCAGCGTGAGTTCGTTTTCCGAGTCGTTCAAACAAACACTGCCGACATTTACTAGTTTCAACACTCCTTCAAAGAACGAGTGATGGAATTCAATATAATCAAGAAACCAAAATCTATTGAACAGCCTGAATCGGATCCTGATAAATTTGCTTTAGGTAAACTTGCGTTTATTTCTCATGGTGTTTGGGTAAAGAGCAGTTTCCTAGTGAAAATAGTTTTCAAAAATGGAGGAGTGCATACTATCCTGCTGCGTAGACCTAATAGGAGGTGTATTCAGCCAAAATGTTAAGGTCTGAAGTATATTTATTAAGGGATACTCTATTGTGAAACTCTGCACATATTTACGAGGCATTGACCAAATATATGACATTATCAACGATTATCGTAATACTTCTTTTTAGATATGTATAATAATTACAACTTCCTCATCCAAAATTCTACTAGAACAGTGGGAATTTCGGACAGTCCCTGGTTCTTGGGGCGAGATGGTCTTCTCCTCCCCAAACAATCAATGGTGATACAAGATATCCCAGATGTAACGGAGGCTTACTGGCCTGTTGTCATTCTGCTTTGCGCCCTTCCCTCCGGCTCTTTCTAAACTATTTCTGTCTTTACACAGATAATGAAAAAGTTCCGAGTCCTGAATAATTCAATTGGCCAAATAGCTACTCGAGAGTTCATAAAGGATCTCAAGCAACCGCCTATCTAGTTTGGGAGGCAATTCGGCAGCGATACAAAAACTACTGGTTCTTCTGATGACAATTGAGGAAGACGAAGGAAAATTTACATTTCGCTTCTTGGTATTCTTTGAATGGGTTGGAAGGAGATGAGACATTTCTTCTGTATTTATATTCTGACACGTACACGTATAAGATACAATATCAACATGGACAATTACGACAATGAAAGCAGTTCCCAATAACACCGCATGGAATTCCCAGTAGATGGGACGAAAAAAGAGGGTCCCATCTTCAAAATATATAATAATATTGACTAAATGCAAAAATGAAGGTCACCGAAGCAGTAGTTATGCCTCAAAGTTAACTACCAGTACAATTACGCCTCTATGTAGTCGACCGGTGGTGTTATGCCTCCTTGTAAAACAAACAATTAGCAAGCATAAATCGCGTGAGCTCGATCTTAATATTCAATAATGCCGTAATTGAAAATTACAGTACACGACAATTAAAAAATTACATGGCTCTGGATTTTGGCAACAAAATTCACTAAATATATGTAGATGGTTGCAGTAGAAATGGAATTATTACATTAAAAGGCTCTCAAACATTTTTTTCAAGAGAAATCGGCAACCCTATCATAGTAACTTCCTCTGAGAGATATGAAACAAGCTAAATATCTTGGTGCTTAAAAAAAGGTCTACATAATCACGCGAGTGATTATTTAGACCTTTTTTTACCCACCAAAATATTGATCATGATTTACAGTAATAAGGCTCTGTAGTTTTTGGAGAAGTCAGAAATTTTCTAAGGCTACAACAGCATAAGTATGAGAAATCCAAGAGCTCCAATTAAAGGGAATAATCTAGCGGAAGTATTGCAGAGATCCGTGTTACAACAGCACCTCGTAAGGTTGGCTGATGGAAACGAAGCACAACCAGCAGTCTAAAACATGGAGTAAAATATCAAATTGAAAAAGCTGAAAATATCAATGAAAAAGGAAAAACTGGGAATAAAAATAATAATAGGACAAATAAATAGAACAAGGATGGAGTCTCCGGCTCTGAGCTGGAGTGAGGGAAGGCTTGATTTTACTAGATGGATATCGGATATCGTCAAGGACTTCCTTCTCTAACCATGCTTGTAAAAGTGGGTGCCACTCGCGATCACCATCCTCTTATTACACTTATGAAAGCAAAGAAAAGCTCTTAAAATCAGCTAACAGCTACTTCGCCGCTATGTTTTACAACGTTACAACGGATTTGCTGTACCTTACAAGGGCAAACGCTTCCATGTACTTCCAAGTTATAACAGTCAGATCGCTGTGAATATAGGAGGTTCCTGACCGATCCTAGGCAAGACGGAACATCATATCGAGCTACTCAAAACTAATCAATTCGCATTTTATTAACTGCGGAACTCGGATATATGCACAAAGATGAAGAAGAGTTGATTCTCAACCGTCACTGTATAAAGTTCTTTCATACTAAGAACGTCTCGATCTTGAATCTAATCCGCACGGTGCAACAAAAATTAGGAGTTGGAGGCTTCGAGCGACCTTTTCATCAAAATCGAAGTGAAAAAAATTGGTGAAATATAGAAATAAGCAGATATCACCTTGCATGTCAAGTCAGCCAACGGTTTTGTAAAATTGAGCAATGATCCAATGAAGCCACTTGATTCACAGTTACCAAAAAGGCCATCAATTGAATATAGTGATGATTGAAAGCTGATGTTCAGGCTGAAATGGAGTAGAAGGTGGAGTGAGACAACTTTGTAAACAATAAATTCCTCTGTTGAAGGAAAATTAGTTGTAAAAAAATTAAAAGTAAATAAAGTCAAGTAAATTGGTACCAGACTCGTCTGGGAGGTTAAAAACACTGACTTGTACATCGGCTGGCCACCGCAAGTCATTGTATAGGCCACATACGCACTCATTACGCCACTACGATTCTGAATGGAAGTCGAGTGCGGGGGTGCATCCCTCAGACGGGATTGATTAACGTCAAAAACTTTATCCCTTATCCTTTTTTTGATCCTGAGGCAATCTTTTCAGCGCCATTCACACATATGGGAAAACATTCAAGCAGATGGGGAACGATATGTGACAGAGCAAATGTTTCGGGCTTGTCTGGATATATCACGAATGGCTAATTCACCATGACCTAACGACGAGCACCTCACATTCGGAAAAAAAATTTATGATTTGTTTACGGTAGGACCGTGGGGTGAACAGAAGACGAAGTTTGAGCTGGAATGCTTCTCAACACTTCTGAATGCCACAACACCTTGAAGTGATTATGAATTTTTATTTTTGCAATGGTTCACTGTCAAAATAACACATGTTTTAGAGATACTCTGATTAATGACCAAATCACCCTTCAATATCATCGCTAACTTGCTGTCAGAATTAGGTAGGTGAGGCAATAAGTGCTCTGATCCAGCTGGATCGAATATCCCGAAATCTCATAGAATGTCAAGTCGTTGCGAAACCAGGAAGGGACCCAAATCCGCACTTTTGCTTTCAGGCATCGTGCTCTTGTGCTCGTCTGTGCAATTTGGAAAAAATAAAAGAATTCTATAAAAATCTGCCAGTCATAAGTACTTCAGAGGGGTTCATATAGAAGTAAAAAATATTATTAAAAGCTTTGTAAAATGAAAAGCTGTGGGAGAATTATAACAAAATATTGTGAATTCAAGCTACAAATGAAACTCGAGCATAAAAGGAAATTCCAGCGAAACTAGGGAAAAAAAACTTACTTCATACACCATTTTGTGTCCTTGGGGCAATCAAGTGTATTAACAAAGTTGAACGATGTACCATTGGCTTGTCCAATTATGATATCCTTACATTTTAATGTAGACGCAGTTGATATAACAGTAAATAGCAAAAATCCGCATCGCATTTCCTTGCGACAAGTTCTGGAAGCAAATAGGTTTGACTAAAGACCGAGGGATTAGGAAAAATGAAAGCTAGAGAACGATTACGAGAAAATTCGTCCGGAAACCACCATTCTAGGTTAAGAACGGAAAAAAAGAAAGAAAACGAGAAAAACGAAAGAACAATGATAAACTTGATTGAAAGAATTACATATCAGATGTGATAGTGACTACCCCTAGAAAAGGTTACAAATAAAAAGTGCATGTGGTAGTTCGATAAATTTTGTGAGAGTAAGATGCTGGGCGAAGAGGAGCAGACTCCTTTGTCTGATAACTGCTTTTTTTCTTTTCAGATACCGCCTAAAGCTTGTTTGGAAAACAGAAGTGGTGCAGTATAAAAAACCGCAAGTTAAACACATTATGAATTCCACATGCTTCACTTGAGAGCGATGAAGTCATCCCCTTTGTGAGTCCTGGAAAGTGTGTGGAAAAGGATGTGCAGACAATAGGTTCGAGCCAGCGCTATTCAGCTCCCTGTTTATACCAGCTTCTCCCAGCTTCTGGAAGAGCCAAGCGACGATGACTGAATTGAGTTAGGAATTCTTGAAAAAGCGATTCCACTTCCACTTGCTTTAGAGACAAATTGCGACTTTAAGAGTGAAATAACATCACGACGACTTCGACAGGATAATTAATCGAGCGGCGAAAATGTGAGCATTTCTCAAGGCAAAAGTACGAAAAGTTTAGTAAAAAGCTTTAATAGTAAGTTATAGTGTTGTCAAGGGAGATAGTGATCGATGCTGCCTCACACTTGATGTTGACCAAATCGTTATCAGTTTCGCCATCATGACAAGCTCTAATTCTTAGACGGTTGAACAGTTCTTTATCAATTGCTCTGAGTTATAACTACACAGCGAACTAAGTAGGTGAATTATGAGCCGAATATTCGGTATCGAACGAGACTGAACCCACAACTATGCTTTCCGTCACCCCTCCTGATCATAACTGTTTGAAGATAATCTCGACTGCTCGAAAGAAAAAATGTAATCCAGGAAATGCATCTTACGACGGAGCGTATTAACATCGAATATGAGGTAAAGTAGTCTTCCAAAAGCACGGTTAAGACACAAACGATACCCAAAGGCTCACTTCAGAAGCTCTATTTTTGCCTGGAAAGCGATGAGCTTCCCGGAGAATTTTGGGAAATAGAACTTCATTCTAAATATAACGAATTCTGCCCCTTCATGACTATGTGTAGAGCCGGGTTTTACAGATCGTTAATGGCTACGAAGGGGACAATTATTCATCAGGTCAATCCTTCCTGAATCGGGTTCCGTCTGCGCATAAGAGTGCGACTAATTGAGAGTTTCTCGTCGACTGACTCTCGCTTCACTAGTGAGTAGCACTGCAAGCAGGTTTTACTTGCCAAAATCAGAACAGTTCTAGCTAGGTTCAAGCAGATTCGCCTTGACTTCTATTTTTGTAAAGAATCGTGGAAGGGAAGGTCTTAGACCGATGGGCTTGCCGAACTCCACTGAAACATGAAGCATGAAACATGCTGCAACGTTCATCAGAATTGTTGATATCGCAATCGGTTGACTAGATTGAGGTTTGCTTTCGATCTTTCCGCCCTTTCGTCGTTAAGCGAATTCTGTGATTGGCGAAATCCTGTTCCAGGTGCTGAGCTACTGTAAAGAGACGTGCACAGAACCGATTAGAGAGGGCATTATAGCCAAATGCCTGACACAAGCTTCAATGGGCTTCAGCAACGGATTGGGTGAATACAAACTTGCGAATAAGAACTCGTCGAATACAAGTAGATAGTTCGGTTATTAAATAGCTGAATAAACAACAAATGGGTATGTTATGCTTATACATGAAGGTAGTGCCCTTATATAGAAACTTCATGAAAAAGTTCAAAAAAAAATCCCGGAAACAATCTGAATTGCTGCTAAATTCTTGGCAGATAATCTCCCACACAAAAATACTTCACGATAATTATATGCATAAACTCTATATAACCAACGTACATAACAGTATTTCAATTTCTTAGAAAAGCTCTCCGCAATCTTATACATCATCTCATACATCCTATGAACTGAATTGAGGTCGGTACGTGAAGTAAAGTCCAAATGACATATCCATTTGTGAAAGAACTACCACCACTCGTGATCAGTATAGACTAACAAGAGAGAATGCCAAGAAAAAGAGTGGTCAAGAGAAGAGACCGGTTGAATAGGCTGCTCATTTATGTATTAGGTTGAATCATAAGTCCTCGGACATTGTGATAGTGATGACTTCTAGAGATCATAACTCGGGAAAGGCGAGACGAAAATGGACGCGAGGCAATGATAGATAGAGTATAAAATGCTCTTCCAAATACATACTAATGAGTACACCTGACCATCTCCTGCGCTTCAGCGTGAGGAGAGAAAGTGCCATGTCAACGCGAAACTCCATGTCATACTGCTTCAAAGCATAAGGCAGCCATAGACCGAGCTTTCGCACCTTGCCGACTGACTTCAATCCACGAATAATTGTGAACTGACTCCCTCGGGTTGACTGCCAGTTCACGAGTAGTTTGATACGGATCGGCTCCCACCTGGCTCCGCAGCACAACCAAATCCAATTCCATTGAGTGTCTTCATGTGCCACTTGTAAATTGTGTATCTAGCAGGGGCACCCTTCTTGTAAACTTCCTTAATACGTCTATCGATCTCCGCGGGTTCAATGGCTAGATAAAAAAAA
>UZAF01000159.1:0-13315 GCA_900617895.1 Haemonchus placei | reverse complement strand
GATATGCTCATAGATCTGAGAAGAAACTAAGTGCATGGCGCATCCCAAAGCGTTGAGAAGGTTGAGCGACTTGTTTGTTCTCTTTAGATAATTTTTACGAATGCATTTCAGCTAATCATTGCATCCCTTCCCTATATTATCATTTCTATATTATCGATTTTGTACGTGATGGGCGGAGCCGCTGCATTTTCTCTTATTGATGAATCGATTTCGGATCATGATTTTGCTAGTAGATGCTTTTTTGTATTCTCTACACTTACTACTATAGGTCAGTGAAAAATTTGAATGTGAGCTCTGATTTTGCAAAATATAAAGTGTTGCAGGCACACGCCTTATCAGCCTAGAGGTTATTAAGTCCGGCTGCATTCAATGTTTTCTGTGAAAAGGGGGAGGTGGGAGGGGGAGAGGGAAAGGGGGGGGGGTACGTTTAATTGGAATCCAAGATTCGATCTTTTTGGATCTTTTGGAAATGTTTTCTGTAAGTGGACCTACGACGTCTCCTTCGACCACTGTACCTGCTCCCTTTTCACAAACAATCAATATTCTAAAGAAATTATCACCTCTGTATACGTAAACGGTATAGAAAGCAGAGTGTTGCATTCAGCCCTTCTGCAGCTCTTCTATTACTACACCAGGCAACTTCTTTGGGGAATTTCACGTTTTCAGGTTATGGCGACGTTAGCCCAGGGAACACGTTGAGTAAAATCTTTTGTATGTTCTACGTAAGTGTTGGAATTCCACTGTTACTGTTGGCACTCACACATATTGGCCAACTATTTGCTGAATTCCACTGGACACTTACGCTGAGTGTATTCAACTTAGTGAGTCTTCTCTTACATATCTATCTATAAAAATAAAAACGTCATTGATCCTTGTATGAGGTTGAAATTGATAAGTAGTAACAAGCAAGGGTATGGATCAACCTGGATCATTCGAAATCTCCCGAGTTCAAAGTAAAGGACGAGTTGTCATGGTTGTTAACCAACCTAAACAGTTCTGTATTAGTTGATACTCTAATTCTCGTTGATATGTATTTGGAAATGATATCTTCTTCATTTTTGTCAATGTTTTCTTCCATTTTTTGTGACTTCTCTTTCTAGAAAGTCGATCCAGAATCACGACGTAAAGTTCCTGTACCGATTATTACTGTGTTCCTACTTCTTCATGCCCTCGTTGGTGGTTTTCTCTTCTGTTACTGGATTGATGAACTGCCATTCCTAACATCAGTATACTTCAGGTACATCTTAAACTCAACGTTCCCGATAATCTGAGAAAACTGACTGAAATGGCTCTAAAAATGAAAGAAAAGCAAAAATCACATGCCGCCTTGTTCTCAAAACTGAGTTATCAACTTGATCTTGTGATGAAGTGCCCTGATATTGCTGTCAGTAAAACTTGTTCACGAAAGTGTTCCAAAAGGTAGTTACTGAGGGGTTTATATCTCCTCTTCACGGCCGTAGAGGTAATTATTGTTGGTTGAAATCCAACGCTTTTTGAAAAAATTAGTTAATCTGTGAGAAAAAAAAAGGAATCGAAATCACCTCTACAAAAACCGTCGGGCAAGGGTAGAGGCCAAATTGTCTTTCTTCAAAACGCTGCCAATCTGGGCCAGCAAAAAGGAATGCGAAAACTCCTGTTCTGCATGGTATTTCAGTGTAATCGAGCTACAACTATTTTGCTATTTAGCTTTGTTTCGATTACAACAATTGGCTTCGGTGACGTCATTGTGAAACCGAAAAGCGATATCGACACGGTGGTATTGATAGCGTATCTCGCCTTTGGTATTATTATAATGTCAATGTTTGTGAATTCATTGGTACATCATGCAGAATGGGTGCACTATCTGGGCAGGTAGGAACTCTGCTAGGTTTCGGAGGAGCTTAATTGTTGAATTGATTCGTAACTTGAAGGAAGAAAGTGGCTCTCCGTAAAAAGAGTATATGGTTTGGAGCGGATTCTTTGACTGTACAACAACTCGTACAACTGGTTGCGAAGAATCTCAATGTACGTTCTTACTCGATTAATATGTTTCCTTTTTGATAACATTTCAACAACAGCTACTGAGAGGTTACAAGATAGAACGGCCTGCGTGGATGCATTGCACAGGGATGCGCCATGCATGTTGCTTTGAATCGGAGTCTTGAACACTTTTGAATAAATGTTTAACCAATATAAGAAATTTCGCGAGTATTAAATTTAGTATTATTGTTGGGGAATCGATCTCTGGATCATGTAGACGGCAACCTCCACTTCTTGGTTTTCCTGTTCCCTAAAATTTCTTATGCAATGCTAACTAATTATTTATCAACAAAAAAATTAGGCAGACATTCAAGGGGAAACTTCACAGGAGACGAGGGATGCTGTTTGTGAGAGGTTAGCAGGTAACCACTCGAAACCTGCTCAAGTTTTATTTTTCCGCAAAAAAAATCGTGTTTGTATTTTCGGGACCAATTCAATTATTTGATATAACATGACCACAATCAACTTAGGCCAGAAAATCACCCAAACATTTCTCTGTCTTGAGTTAAAGTCGGTTGCACAGCTCTATCCTCAGTTTGTCAACAAACGCAATTTATCTATTCAGGTCTCACCAAAACATCTTCGAAGAACACTCCGCGATCTGGATCACATCATCAATCTGGCCCTTCAAGATGATTTACGAAAACGTAGTAAGATCATCTGTAAGCGAAGCAGTATTGGTAGAGCATTTCAGCAGGAAGACTTTAGGGTGAGGTATATTTAGGCAGGATTTGCATTTATTTTTTTTTAGCTGCTCAAGATATCATAACAAAAAAAAAACTACTGAAAAAACCTCGACGAAAATTCTAGACTCCACAGAAGAATACTTATTAAGCAGAGAATCCTGAAATTTCTTAGAGTTTTTGTTTCTATTTCAGAAACTCTTCTTAAGAAAGTCGGGTTTTAGTCATTCGTCGAAGCCACATCATGAAAAGGTGCGCTCTCGGACGAGTTCGCAATAGCAATGTTGAGAAGTAACGAGTATTACATTCGCTTTCCGACCGCCGCTGTTAATGAAAACTGATAGTAATGCACGTCCCTATGATTCTCCACTAATCCTTTTCAGGGAATCATCGCTCTGAGGCTGATTCATTCGGAATTGGTCCACAGCAACAGCTTGACAGTTCTTGGCGTCAAAAGACAACTAAGTAGAGATTGCCAAAGCACCGTCTGATATTTATAAATACCAGTTGACAACGACTACCTATTTCTCAATGAAAAAGGAGACTTTTTAGTAGCCTCTGTTGACGCCTTCAGGCAGGGTAGGTTGATTTTACTTTTTTTGTACCCATTTCACACTTAGCTTCTTCAATCCCCAGCCATTAAAAAGTTTTTTTTTACCTAAAACTTGGCAATTCAGATATTTTCAGGGTCAATGATGACAATTTCTAAACATGGTCGATGGTGAGTTTGTTGTTATTCTTTTGGTTTTTGGTCGTTTTGTTTTGGACAAATTTCAATTTTCTCTCGGGTGTTCGGAAAAAATAGAGCTTATTCAGGAATTCCCTTGGCACCATGTTCTTTTGTACATATGACTTGATGAATCTGCTGATTGCATTTTCTTTGCTTCACTTTGTAATGAAAAAGGTAACGGTTTGCTATTGATTGACGCCAATGATCATGGAAGGATGGGGATGTGAGACAACTAGCTAAGAATCGCCGCGCACTGAGTAGTGAGACAACTAGCTATGAGTCCTCAAATATTGAGCTAATGTTATATTCCGGGAATTGATAGAGGGTAATAGACCGAAGTTTTTCTGTCATTCTCATTTCATCGTGTAAATCAAGCTGACATACAGGAATTTCACAAAACCTTTTATTTGAAGACATGGGCATATTCTGAACCATGGTAATTTTTGGACTGACGATATTGGTATACACAGGTGCCCTCGCTGTAATCAGAAGCTCATAAGCCTGAAGGCATGGTTCACGATCGGATTGAGTACAAATTAGCAACGAATTTTCGCTTCTGAGGAGTAGATGTACGGTTTTCCTGACGGACTGTGGTCTGGAAATGGCGGAATGAAAGCTAAATTATTGCTATCTCCACCCACCAGTGTTGAGATCCGCCCAAAAGCACCCCGATCGCCTGTTCGATGCACCCTTGTCCTATGAGTCTCGCCCTGCCAGACAAATGTTGGTAGTAGTGAGGTGTTTCAACTGATTTTTTCTGTAATCAGATGATTCGATCTCAACGAGAGATGAAAATGAGAAAAACTCTCGACGAGGGCTTCTCCAAGCAACGGTTTCTACCTCCAAACCTTATCGGTTTGTCCATTTGCTTTGATACGTCTAAATAAGCTGTGTATAATCTACATAGGCTTTAATAACTGTCTAGTGGCTTATTTTCAGGTAAAATGCTTTATCTGCTGGAGAATGTTAGAGATCACAGAAGAAGAGGTCTCGACAGTTAGGAATAGGCCAATAGTAATCGCTGACTGCCAACTTCTGCTGTACTTTTTGTTTACTTAAAAGTCATATAGAAAGATTAATGAATTGTTTATCGGAGAGTTTGTTGGGAATGCTGTAATCGTTTGTACTGGATTTGCAGACTGTTTAGAGTAAATCAACACCGTTCATGCTCAAGGTTGAAAGTCGGAGTCGTTCTCCTGGACCCTTCGAAATGGTTGAAGTTAAGGTAGAAATGGAGCAAAACAGTTGGAATTTTAGGGTTGACTTTTGATTTTTGTCCCATATGGTCCCATTTGCATTGTCCTTTCACCCCTTGGTGAGTTGAGTAATAGTAATACCATTTTCTCCTCCGAAATTTCAATTACCTGGAAAATGGACTGAATATTCATACTCAGTGTAGAATTCTCTATATGAATACAAAACTTTTGTATAGGAATTTTTTGAAAAAAAATTCGTCGTGATCTTGACACATCCTTTTTGTGGGTACTGTAGCCGCTGTCGATCTACCTAGTCGATGCGGTCGGTCCCTCGTTTCGTCGGCTCTGGCGCCGTACTCTGTGCCCTCCTCATTACTCACAATCTCTAATTTTTTGCCAGTCCCTCGATTTCAATTTGAGCGATTCTTTTTTTTACCCATCGATGATAGGAGATCAAGAGGACCAATCTATCAGACAGGTGCTGCAGAAGATCTGAAGATCAAACGGTTACCAGTATCGCGGCTTAAACAGTAATTTGTACTCGTAAGAGTAGAGCTCTTGTCACCTATTGCAGCCATAGCGTTTGTTTGGCGAATGGCGAAGTTTTAATGGAGGGGTTGCAATAGGGATAGGAACTCTCCTTATCCTAGCTTTACATCAATACATACTCACCAGCGTCCCACCACAGACACTGAAATCCCGCTCTCAATCGAGGTCTGAGATCGGGTAACCAAATGCTGCCTTATCTTCCCTTATACGTATTACTCTAAAGACATCTCTAACCCTACTTCTAACTGACAGCTCGCACTCCCCTATGAACTGATGAAGGTCCTCCTTAATTGTTAGTATAGACTGATATCATTTGCCAAGAGTGCCCTGGCTGTACCCGATGACAGTCTCGTTCTGATTGTAGGTCCACCCCGTAACTGAACCTTTGCAAAATGACGTAGTTGCTCTACTTCAGAAACGAGTTTAGTAGTAATTGGAAGTCCCACTACGCCACAAATCGATATTAGTTGATATCCGTTACCGTGACTATATATGACTGTCACAACCACATTTTATTATGAGCTTTCGAATGTGGTAACTTCTCCCCGAAAACCGCGCGCGATCTGGTGGCGCTCGCCGCACCAGATCGCGCGCAGTCGCGCTCTCTAAACAAAGGGGTTCCAGCTAACAGTGGAGGACGCGATAGTCGGCCGCGGAATCACTGTGGGAATTCGAGAAAAAACACCGCCACCCTTGGTTCTCCCTATTACTACCTTTGCCGTAGTTATGGGAAGGTTTGTGGAAGAATGGATTCACCGACAAATCGATAGATCGACCAACAAACCGAGCCCAGGGCACTGCCTTACATATAAGGAAGACTCTTGTATGTACATATGTGCTAATATCAAACCTCTGACTATAAGACACGATTAGGGCATTTCAGCTGAAGGAAATGGTGTGACTCTCCTTGTTGAGCACAAAACTTAAGTGAATGCCGATGCTCTGATTCCATAGCCATTGAAAATTTTATTATTAATCACATGGAAAAAGGTTATCTATGCATTGTGATGGTGGTCGGAGTCTTGCGAATTCTGAGCAGACCCTGAAATTCCAAGTATAATACTGGATTGTACGTCTTTACCCGTAAGGGAATGCTTTTCGTCAGAGAGAGAGTACGAATTTTTCTTGAAGCAGCACATTTGGGCGGCAGACTGAGACTGCCGCGCGAATATTCCGCTTGTCGCACGCGAAAAATCCGCGCCTGGTCTTACGGTACACTACCGAGATATACGAATTTATCACACATACATATTCCTACAGATCAGCAACATTTCACCACCGCTCATGCACTTGAAGAATGCTTCACACACCTCGTTCGAGAACTCTGAAACCCGAACTCTTCATTGAAAGCTCTGAAACGGTGAAACGAAGCCAAGGAACATCTTTAGTCACCCACCAACGGCACCTGTACAACCGGCTTCCTCGTTTCTTGCTACATACGACATATGTTCTACCGAGCATGGCTTTCCGATCGTTTCACGACCTTCTTGGAGGACTGCTATTGTATCCTAAAATATTTCAGCAGAATAACTGAGAGACTTCTTATTGGCCAACACTGACAGCCCACCAATCACAAATGCATGCACTGACGGGATAACGCACCTAGCAATCAGGAAGAAGCCTTTTGGAATCACATTTCTAAGTGCGTTGCACCGTAGTCGTAGTTTTTTCGCTCTTTGACCAGCATGTCGCTCGATTCTAACGCCTCCTACGAAAAAACCCAAGAAATTTATCTGACTAACGATTCTGTCCGAATCCGAACTGGAGAGTCCATCGGGAGTTGCTTCAGTTGTGAGCCCTTCGTCAATGAATGTCGCTCGTCCTCCGTAGCGATAAGCAATCTCCTGCTCGGCGCGTATTTCCAGTGTGGGGACATCTTTCTGTTTTTCTAGTTCGGAGACATCCGACTGAAATATTTCCACTTATCGGATTTTCCAACAAATTACTCAGGAAATCAACAATAGTGTGCAATATATAGAACTTACATCTTGATCGTATTGATCCTCAGATTCAAGGTGACTACGCTTTACGGGGAGACGCGCTCTCAATGGAGCCGTTCCTGGGCTAGTGATATTGGTGTCGTCTGTCGCATTCGGTAAGCTAGTGACATTAGTGCCGTCTGTCGCATTCGCTGTTGTTTCCATAAGGCTTTGAGTTAAGAAGCATGGGAGAAGTAATACGATTGATTCAACCTTCATTGGTAAGCAATAGTGTGCAAATGAGGCTGACTTAGGTAGCGAAATCAGCAAGGCATACCGGTTGTAAACACAAATATTTTGCTGATAGTACGTTGAGAGTTGGGCGGAGGTTTTGTAGTGGCAAGTGGCTCTAGGAGGATAGGAGCACTGACTTGTACATAGGCTGACCACCGCAAGTTTTGTATCGACCACACGCATTCAATACGTCACTATGATTTTGAATGGAAGTCGAATGCGTGGGCGTATTCTTCAGACGGGATCGATCAACACCTCAAAACTTCATCCTTTATCCTTTAGACGTTGAGAGGTGCACAATCCTTGAGTTAGTTCGGAAATATGTAGTTACCAAGCATCAAAGGCAAGGTCAATGGTCAATATCAGTGGAGTCAACCACGAATCCCGTGAGAGCGCCATTGTGGAGTAGGGATCGGGGGAGGGGCACAAATGAAGCACTAGGCAGTGTAAGGATAAGTCCCTAACAAGGATGTGTAGCAGAATTTGAGCTGCTCAAGATGGCTTGTAGCTCGCCTGAAAACACCCTTCCCAATGGTTGCATGACTCTCCCACAAGAACGAGTTTTAGTTTTTTAGCTCAAAGGCAGATACTGTTCATGCTTTTGGAGTTTTATAAAAATCCGCCTTAACTGCTTTCGCTACGTGACTTGCCCTTGTCAAAGAGCGCGATATTCGAAAACAGGTGGCTCTGGAAAGACTTGGATTTGGCACTAGTGCAGCAGTAGCTCAGACCATACCGATACCGAAGCTGTATGCTACTATGTTAGGGATAATACGACTGGAAAACCATGGACTTCCACTCTCTACTCCTTCTAGCGTTGTACGTTGTCAACAATTGTAGTTGCTGTCAAATGATGCTCCCAAAAAAGCAAATCCAATTCAGTGGACCTGGAGGCTCCTTATTAAGAGGGGTGGGGGTCACCCCAACTTGGAGGTTTAACAGAAAGAAGTTTACAGTTGATTCAATAGATCAACGTACAACTATTTCTTGTCACAAATTAAGCAGTAAGCTCAAATTACTTAAGAATACGAGTCGGGGGCCCTCCTGCCTCCCCCTCCTCCTACCCCCTCCCGTCTCCATACTCTCCGACGCACGGACAGTACGCAACGGGTTTGCGCTGCGCCAACGTTTCAGTTAGAACTTTAAAGGTTTTTATACGCAAATATGGGAAACTGCACCCTAACGTAGGGATTTCGATAATGGAAACAAGACATAAACAATATTTAAAACGTCTTTATGAACGTTACATTAGGATGAATCAGAGAAGAAATTCAAGGGGAAATGTTTCGAATCGATTCGTTCATCTATATCTAAACCGTGGTAGTGCTATCGGCTAAATGAGGCGCACTATGATAGAAAGCTCGTAGATAAGCCTTCAAAAGAAGTGTAATCACCTCCTGGCAGCTCCTTTTGACCGACAGCCAATTATCAATGTTTGTCAACATAATGAAAACATAAAAATAAATACAATAAAAAGAATGGTGTCACCAAGTATAAGCTCACAACTAGAAATCATCGAAAAAAGCTGATGATTTTCATAATCATCTCTTGTACAATCATCACTCTTAATCTATAACGATATAGAGACAAATCTCCCTACACTCACTTTAGAAGAAATAATCAATAAATCAATACATCCGAGAACAATCGATTTGTGACGAAAACAATGCACACACAAACTGAAACAACCATATGTTTTGAAATGTCATGAAACTCGGGAGTACGGTATGTAGGGGAAGGTACATGGCGAACACGACGTATTGATTTCCCAACGAAAATTACACCACGTCAATATTTGATCGAGAAAATCAATATTCTAAATCAATGGTTATGTCGGTCGGAATCACTCCGACAAGCTCGGCAAAATAAGTTCTTCACTAAGTAAGTCAGAAATCGTTTTGGATATAGTCCATCCTTCAAACGAGCTTACCGTATCACGATGTCCGCAATATTGCGAGAACAAAGAAACAGCCAATCGTGTGATAAATGCAAGGAACGTGAAATTTTGGTGTTCCCCAAATCCTAGTCATAAGTTCAGCCCGTATGGGAACAGACTATATCCGGAGTGCCCAATTTCTGACATAGGGTTCAACAGAAATTACAAAAACTATAGTCTGTTTCACTGCCTTTGCCGGTTCCAACAACCGTTCAACCATACACCAGAGAAACAGGGTCCCACGTAAGAGACGCAGAGGATGCGCGCCAAATCACACAACTTATCTGCCCTCTGCGTCTCTAACATTTGACTCTGTTTCTCTGCCTCAGGAGGGATCAGCCAGACCTCCGTGATATGGATGCTTTCCCTGATTTACGACCTTAATGATGGTCGTTCGAAATGGAAAACCGAACACAGCTGTCGAAAATCAGACTTGCTTGGATATAATAAGAGGCAAAGGGAATTGGGTGGCTCCCATCCAGGACCAGATTCATATACAACAGCACAAGCTTCGCCAGCTGGAACTGAAGCGAAGCCATGGTGGCTAACTGTGCAGCAGCGTCATAGGGCTAACTGAGAGCGGTGAAACAGACTCGAGTAAAATCACAAAGAGACTCCTAGCTAAGTTCGTTGATGATATTCACAATATCCAATTGTTATTAGCAATATATTTGAGTATTGTTAGGTTTTGCTACTGTCTTCCAGGGCAAACAGTACTCCTTGGTAAGTGACGCCGTTGATTTCCATCGACACCACCATAGAATTGTCTGCTTGTTGGCCTTCTAAAGATCAAATATGCTTCAATATGGACGAAAGCCAGCAAAAAGATCATCAAAGTTCAAGCTACCCGAGAGTTAGCGTCGCGTGCGGTTGCGTCGCGTTAACTGTACCCACTGCAGCACCGTTTTTTTTCTTTTTTCCCTCCTCCCTTCAAAAATAGAGGGGCGACCGAGTGAACAATTTTGGAAGTTCATGTGCCGCAACGCAACCGCGCGCGTCCGTCTAGATCAGGCTCGCGATTACTGTAGCTGGCACCTTTCTGAATGAGTTTTCAAGATCTATAAGCTACCTGGTTTTCGCGTGGTTATTTTCATTTGTCCACCGGTACTTGCAGGCGCATCAGTGGACGGTTCTGCTAATCGTGCTCGTTTCGCCGGCGCTTCAGAATCTACTGAGGACGGAGAGGCACGTCCTGATTGCGCCAACGTCACAGCTCCATGCCGAGCCACTGCTTCAGCGGCTGCTCTGAATTGAACGGTGATTATTGCCGGATCGAAAACATCTTACAACCAGATAAGTTTTTGCCATGCGAAGCTCAGCCAGTTGGCATTCATGCCTGCTAATCTAATAATTGCGGAACATTTTTGACGTACCGTTGTGCCCGTTCCATTTGTCGTTGCTGAGCCTCGAACATGGCCATTTGCTCGGCTCGGTAGGCTGCCAGGAGATTATTTTGTGGCAATGACATTGATAACCCGTTTTCGTCGTCCATGAACTCTTCAAAAGTGAATATTATTAATATTCGCTATCTATGAACATTATATGAAAACTCGATAAATACCGTTTCTCATCCCGAGACCGTTGAAGGGCTTCGTGAGAAGGTTGGCGGCTGTAGACGCGTGTGGCAATGGATAGCCAAGAGGTCCGAAGTTTGGCGCTGAGGCATTTCGACGACCTGAAACCCATTAGCCTTAATCGTAATTGACAACAAAGGTCAAGTATAACTTACCTTCTCGTCGGTTACCGTCAATAGCGGCTTGAAGGTCTGAGGGATTTGATAGGGCCTCTTTTTCGCACTCATAGTCATAGAGGTACTTTTGATACCTGAATAATCAAGATTGAATTGACTTATCGAGCTGTCACAGTTAACACTTCAACTCACTGAGTACGAAGCGTGAAGGCTGCTGAAGTGATACTAGACGGCAAATTTAATCCTTTTGTTATTTCTCGCCAGAGTTTTTTGTTGATAATCTCCACTAGACCACCATGTTGGACAACAAGGCGATATAGTTCGTATAAATCCAACACTTGTTTGGCCATGATAGGGATTCTTGTCACAGGCTTACCTTAAAAAAATAGTTCACTGGCACCTCTAGAATTTGGGCACGGGCGGTGAATTTTTATCAATGTAGATGATAAGTACCACATTTGATGTTCTGTCCGTGCACTTAGAATTCTTTATTGAAAATCTTGAGTCTTTTCCTTCTACCTCCATGTTCCTATTTATATTGAATGGAGAAAAAACCGCACCAAAGTCGATAGGTCGGCGATAGTTGAGATCGAAAGAATTTTTTTCAACATTTTTTCATATATGTATCCATCCTCCATGCTGATTCCGAGTATGTAGATCTTCCTCAAAACACTCGCATGTGAAAAGAGTGAAGGGTCTACGTATCATATTCAAGCCCTTTTTTTTCATCGACAGTTCGTTCCCCATTCAACCCATCGACAGCAGTGACCGAGGGATCCCTTTGCTTTCCATAGGTGATGGTCTAGCCTAACATGTTTTCGCTGGCTATTGTCCTAGCTACAAACACGCTTGACCAAGAGCTTATCGACTTTCAATTGGGACCGTAGCGATGTTTGAATCAGCACTAGCCTCTATAACCATTTGCGGCTTTAGACGTATGCAGTGACTCCTACCGGCTGACGAATCTCGGTGAAACAGGAACTGCTTTTGTCTTTGAAGGAAATCAACTTCTCAAATTCCCCCATAGGCCACTTACATGAGCTAAAGGACTTGTTGGGACAATGGCAAGACCATCTATCAGCTGAACTTCCAAAAATCAAATTTTCACCCCGCGCTTTTGCGATAGTTACCTCCGAAGGAAATCAGCTGAGGGGAAGTGACTATCTAGTGAATTTGATATTTGTGAATGCATTACTTTTACAGTAGAATTTAACCTTTAGCTTGAGGTAGCGTGCTCCATCCTTGATACACAGTGTTACCGCGCCGGGAACTTGTTCATCTAGCCCATACTCGGTATGAGATGAAGAATGATCTGCAAGGGTTCCCCTCAAGAAAATGGTGTACTGAAACAGCTATGTTCCCCACTCATGGTTCCCCTGATCACGAATGTTAATCTAAGTGGGTATTTGCAATGACTTGTAGGCACCAGTTTAGTTGATGAAGTCAGTTTTCTTATGCTAATACCATCTAACTAATGCTCCGCAGCGGCTGGAAGTTTGTTTATCCTGGACAGGTTCAGATCTGCAGGGCGGGTTTTTTACGTGCAGCGCTACTCTTTTATGAAGCATTATCCTTGCTGTTCTGGTCCCTCAACTCAACTGGTATGCTTTATATCCCTACGGCATAATCATTTCGATCAATCGATGATCAATCACGGGGTCAGGAGAAGGGCTATGACTGAAGGGCGGAGCCGTCGGCACTAGATGATCGAGAACAACTTGTCAAACAATCTGAATATAATCAGAAGCTCAATGTTTGCGTTTGGGCGCTCGAGCGCTCGCGAGCGCTAGATCTTTCTATATTCGATCGGCTTAAGCAGCCACAACGACTGAGAATTAACCACCGCAACAGCCCACTTGACGATTGTCGTATCGATGTGATACGGTATCAAATAAAATTCAAAGGTGAATCGTATTCTCGGTTATTTCGATAATTTCATTTTGGGAAAGTTTCGGGAGGGAAGATCACTTACATGAGAAAAAGAAGCTCTACTCACCGATTCGATGCATAAAGCTCAACCAGTCATCTAACCATTCCTTGCGCTTTGTGTCATCAGAGAGCTCATATAACTGAAAAGGACAAGATCCAAAAGACAATTTAGCAATGGAAAGTAACCGTCTTGCTTCTAAACCGATCAATTCTACCGCATTCCCTGCTAAAATGAAAAAGATGTTTCGATTTGGGCATAAGGGATGTCTGGAAAAATGGAGGCGAGTTCGAGTTCAGCCCGAGCTTCTTACGAGTGCTCCAAAAACGGCACTCAAGCTGATCGGGGGGCCGCGCCGGTGGCGCCTTGTTA
>UZAF01000158.1:0-13319 GCA_900617895.1 Haemonchus placei | reverse complement strand
ACAATCTTTTACAAGTGAAAAATGAAAGGTTCCCACGTCAACGGTGGTTATGTGTCGATGGCAGGCCATAGCCTTTTGTTCTTCATCTGTAAGAACTTGTTAAAACTAGTCACGTCAACTTGTTTAACTTGCCGGGAGACCAAATTGTGCAGGTTTCCACACGTTCAGCCCGGGACAGCTTTTGGCCAGGCCCAAGGTTCACAAATTCTCCTGGGAATGGGAAAGCTCTGCGAAGTATGACCCATGGTCTGACTCGGGTCGACAGAAAAAAATAAAGTTTGCAGCGAAAACTTGCACTTCCAAGATTAATTTATCGGAATGAATGCTAGCAGCTCTTGCTATTGTATTTCGGAAGCAGGCATTTTCATGTGTCATTTATAGACGAAACGGGGAGGAAGTCTGAGGTTCAAAGATTGTGACGTCGTACAAGCGGATATCCCTCCTCCTCCGTGAAGCTACCAAATCAGCAAGCGGCTTGTTATGTGACCCATTGTTAGCAGAATGTCTCGAAACTGACTTGGTCTGAAAACACTGGCCAGCGACTAAAATATGCCTGAGATCTGCAATCCTTCACATTCCCAGTCCATGGAGGCAAATGTAGAAGTTGAGGCCGGTCAGGAAATCCTAGCCAGCCCATTCAGGATGCGCCATGAATTCAAATCACGTTCAGTATCCAGAAAGAAGGGAATCAGTCAGAGGTCCAGTTGTTCGATAACTCTGCAATTAGGTGATCAGTCATTGGAGAGGGGTAAGCAATGGACGATTTTTGAGGAATTCATGGACTATGATGCATCTATGGCTTTTTCCATTGTACCAACAACAGATTAAATTGGATTCGCGTAATAAAGTTATTGATGTTGAGCGAAGTCAGTGGAATGCTCGACTGGCTCGGGAGTTCCCCAAAAATGTAGAAGCAGTTAAAGATGCACACGTCTACCCTTCTAGATAAGGATTTGGGTGTACGGCCGATGTCCAGGTCAGTTCTGGGAATGCCTCTTCCTCCTCTCAGTACAGCAGGATGATAAGCTAAGTGTAAAGAAAGTACTGAAGAAAACGGAAACTGGAAAAAACTTCAAGGAGCTTGAAGGAAGGGCTCAATTGACACAGAGGGTATGTCAGTAAGTTTAGGTGAATCGTCGGAGAGTCTTTGAGCGCGACTAATTTGGGACCTTTCCCTGTGTTTGAAACAATGATGTGTATTGGTGAAGGTGATGGTTGAATTGACGGCACAAAGTCGCTAACATGAGCAACAACTGAGAATCAATCCCACGCAAATAAACCTGTACATTCAAACAGACGAGAGAGTCGAGCGTCTCAAGAAATGTTGTCTATGATTAGAAGCTGCTTTTTTTTTGAGCGGAAAAGGCTTGTACCGCTCGAATGGGGCCCGGAAAACGAGCAGCACAAAAAGTCTTAGCAAACACGCGATCTCCCTTATCCTGAGCACTCTTGATGTGGATTTATGCTAGCATCATTCCAATTGCAGTCAGTAGAGCGGAAGTAAGGAGCAGTTGTTTCCTTATATTGCACAATATTAATTACAGTAACGATGAAAAATGAATGTTGAGGGCTTCCGTGAATTCGACATCTATACAAAGCCGTAGTGGAGCGAATTGGGGAGGATGACAGGCCTGGTTGGTTTCAAGACACAGTTTTCTTCCGGTGTGGTGGGGTCACCGATTTTCATTATCTCGTGTCCACTTCAACAAGTAAGATGAATGAATAGGGTCTGAGCACCGGTACCGTTTGATCATTCATTGAACAAGACAGTGAGATAGAGGGGGAGATAGACTGGGTGGGGGCTCGTAGGGGCACAGAGTGGCGGGAAGATCTATGGGGCCTGATTTCTGGTCATGACGGATTTGAATAAGAGCTATTGAAGACGTGCGCATTCAGATTGGATTAGGTTGTTAAGGGTGTACACATCGGACTTATGGTTGCTCAATCACATTTCAACGGCATGCCAACGAACAAACTCTTGAAAATCCCACCTATCTGGGTGCGGAGGTCTCCATTTCCTGAAAGCTGAGGTTGGGGATTAATATGGCATGGGTAGTAGGTTTCAAAAATGAGCAAATAAGTGTCATTAGGTCCGATAGAAGATAAAGCGAAAGAAAATCTGCAAAGAAATCTGGATTTTCAGAGACTCGTCGATATGCATATCGACGAAAGAAGTGCGCTAGCTGGTTGATATCCCAACAAATTCGATTACATCACACAAAGTACCCTGTTAGAGCAACTTTCTCAGCTGAGATCTTCTCCATGTTTTATACCGTATAAGCTAGTGTAGGGGATTAGTTGTAGATCGAAGTATTGGTTAGATTTTCAAAGTTCAACGGTCCTTACTCTTATTTCGCAAATGCCGACTTCCGATTTATACGCCAATTATCAGCAGTCATATTGCATATTTCAAAAGGAAACTTTGCAGAGTGCTAGTCCGATGTGTTTCCCATTTGACCACCAAAAAAGGAGTCAGTTCATTAAGTAGTTCAGGTTTTATGAATGCTTTTCCGAGCCACGTCCTGTACGACGCCGTGCGGTTCCGGTAATGGGGGCGCGACGGGAGGACCCTACCTCCTATTTAATGATCGCATTGTCGGCTCCACCGTTCATTGTCATTTCGACTCAGATCGTCTTGTCCATACGATCTGGCTACTCCTGAAGCTTCCAAGGAGCCTACTCTCATCCTACTTACTGAGCTATGGGCCCAATCTATGTCATTAGGGAAGACGAGTGGAACAAGCCTCACGTTATAGAGTTTATGGTTTCTCCTAACGAAATCCACGACAATGTGATTAAGGTATGTCTTGAATCCACCGCTCAATTTTTTTACAGGCAATCTTGTGGTTGATTTCTTTGCTTGGAATCTGCAGTTTATCGACTCTCATACTTCCAGGTGAGCCTTGGAGTAGTTATTATGCAGGGTGGAGCCATCGTAGAGAGGAAATCAATTGCCTTGAGTGTCCCTATTCCATGGATCAGGAAGAGTAACAAACCCGTACGCATGGTTCGTCTATCTGGGTTTTATTTTTCTTAGTTGCAGCTCTATTTCCGCGCAACAACATCCTTTTGCAGCGCATCCTGATACCGAAGTGGACCGAGATGGTGAAGAAAAACCCTAAGATTGGGAAGAGAGCGAAGACTCTGAAGAAGGCCATGGCACCCAAAGCCAAGAAATAAACTGTCAGAAATGTGAAGCTCAACACCTAGGAAGTTCTGTTGTCGAGTGTCGTGTGCCTTTAGTGTTACAGTAATATTATATACGAATTCTATCCGAAGCGTGTTACTGTTGATGAACTTAAAGAATAAAGTTGTTTTTCTTTGATGTTCGGCCAAACTGATTAAATTATGAGTGGGTGTATACTCGACTGTAGCAATAGAGAACAGATGACAGCAGATCTACTTTGATTGGTCAGAGTCACCGGTAAGAATTCCAGCCCACATGGAGAAAGCGCATGGGATGGACTGCGACTGGGGTTTTTTCTTTTTTAGAGTTAGCAGTAGGTAAAGCACAAGATCACAGCTGATTGGAAAGTTCAAATAAGTATAAATGTGTCGCGGTGAATGATACTCCGATGGCAGATAGGAGGTCCTTCTGAATCATTACCCATAATAGTTAAGAGTGTAAAAGTTAGGCTTGGGGTCTCGTAACAGTTCTTCAGTACGCATTCGTCTAGCGCTACCTAAATTTCTGAATAGCGGTCCGATTTCGGTTTTTTACACTTCGCATTGTCAGTCGCCAGACTCTCTTCGTTCCTGTTACGATATTTTATGCCAGTGGACTCCCCATCCCTTTCTTCTGAAAACTCCGGGATGAATGATTCGCTGAAAAATGTAGTTGGAGTGGGTGTGGTGGTGGGGGACACGTAAAATTGTTGGTATAACAAGGAATTAACACGCTTCTACGTGTTATGTCGTGTTAAACTGTGTCGGAGACAAAGATGGCACCGGCTCTTATACGAGTTCAGTCAGGGAATGTGGTTTTTACCTAAGCCTGGGGAGGGGAAGAGCACCGGGACGGTTGAGAAGATTATCTTGTGCGAAAACCTGAGATGGGGTAGAAATCGAACGTTTAATCAACTTGCTCAAACCGGTGCTCCTTCCCTCCTATAGCTACAGCTCAGAGGGAGCTATATTCCCCTGGCACGGAACACCGAGTTAATTCTTTGTTATACATACCAACACTGCTATATGTGTTCAACCCTCTCCCCCTTTACCTCCACTCCCGCCCGCCTCCTCCCCTTTCCTCCCTTGATTCCTTGGCGTGAGCGACAGCAATCCTGCGTTCTTACTTAGTTTGTTGGCGGAGAGCGCCACTTATCTGTCCATGCGTGTATCGGACAACAACATGCGTTGTCCTTTCGAAGGTGTGGAATAACGCTATAACGCTGACTGCGTGCTGATGCTGTCTGCGTAACTTCCGAGTCCCTGAGGCGTAAGTGAAGACATCAATTTACACCTGAAAAATAGATCTAAAAAGAAAACAGAGAACAGAGCGTAGGATATGCCGATGAGCAACAGAATCGCAGTACTACCGAGCCTTCAAAGTTGTCTCTTACTACCACTCAGGGATTACATAATGTTCAACCATCCTTCTAAGCTGAAGTTCTCCAATCAAGTTGTCCTTTCCAGTTTTTGAGTGAGTCGAGATTGGTAAAATATCGGACAGTAGTAGTCTAGGCGATGTTCTGAGTTTCTGAACTGCAATTTTGAGAAGTTTCAGGTTTTCGAAAAGACGGCCTTTCTAACAGTCAACGAACTTTCTGAACTTTTTGAAAAGAGCGACAAGAGGCTCAAGATGGAATTCAGAAAAGATCGTTGATGGGAGGATTTATTAGCCTGAGCGATCATCAGTCCCATATTCGATCTCGGACATGCTTGTGGATAGTATACACAATTCGCCACTACACCACCTCAGCTTCTAAGTAAAGAAGGTAAAGGTCACAATACTAAGACAAGCCAATAATCTAGGAAAGTGAGCCTAGGCAAAATGAAAAGCGTATGAGGGCGATTTCAAGCCATTGGGCTACAACATATGGCTAGTCACAGAAATTTGATTGGATTTGAAATCCCTTCGATAGAAGGCTTACCATACTTTGTTAAAGATTGAGAATATTTTCTGTTTTACCTGCCAGTTTTCACTCTGGGACTTCGTGAAAAAGCACTTTAGCTACCTTTCCGGTGGCATCCATGAAAGTTTGAAGTAAATGAAGATAAGAATGTATTTTTGTCAAGACGAAATGGGTAAAATCGTGCAGCTGTTAATCTTCTCGAAGAAAAAGAGTACTTAATGAGGTTCTAGGTGGTCTTCAGTCGCTTATATGATCCAACACAAAGCTCTTTGTTATCTGTATTTCTGCCATCATCCAAAATAGTTGGAACGAAGCCAGCTAGTAAGCACGGCAGACCAAGGAAAGTCAAGGCTATCCTCGGTAGAATGAGGCGCTCCTACTATCCAGATTCAAATCCACCTCACATCATCTCGTAGTCATGTGAGGTGTTGATTTACAGTTGTTCAATGCATGTGATTGAACTCTGCAAAAAATTACGTAAAACGTAAACTTTGAGGAATCCACTGGTTAATGCTATCTATCAACTTTACACGAGGATCGAGTACAGCGATTTCCATAGCAAAAGGCCTTCATAATTGAAACACACACCTCTCGGCCATCCATATTTTGATAGAAGTATGGCGTTACCAGTGACCTCGATGTCTTTTGAATACAAGTAGCAGCGTAAGAAGGGTGCCACTTTTGGAACCTGAGTGAGTTGCGGTCTAGAGTAAAGCGTCGAGCGTCAAGCGCGCACAGCGCTTATAACACTTCTCCATTAATGCCACGGGTAGGCTGCGAATAATTACTACGAATGCACAGGTCTTCTGTGAATGATTTCTCGATCGAGTTGGTTGTTATACTTATTTCCCAGTTTTTATCTGTATATGAAATTGATAACTTCCTTTTTTCACTGCTATGTTAACCTGACAGAAGTATCTAATTATGAAAGAGGTGTAAGTCGCTGCCTAAGAAGTAACATGCTCCGACACAAAGACTGTCAACGGCTGCGTGAACGCTGGTGGTCTTTGAATGCGGCCTACGAGCGCCGGCGTGCTCAGCACTGAATTCTTCATCCTTGACGCTCAGCGCTCTACTCTGAAAGCGCTCACTACAACCTAAGCGTTTTTGAAGAGAGTTTGCCAATGTTTCTCGCAATGTCTACCTGGATAAGCATATTTATTCTGGTTAATATAGTTATTTTATGAACATTTCTCACTTCAGATGTTTTCGTTTTCGAATTAGCAGCAGCATTCCCACCTGAATTCTTCTTAATATCGTCTATGAAACGGCGCAACAATGGAAATCAATTTCGCATGAAAACGAACCGAAGTTGCATTCAGCTGCAACTTATGGATGCCAGTATTTTTTTTTGATGCTGAGCTTTATTCCACATCCAATTCTCGTTGCATTAAGACCCGATGAACGCTACCTGAAGTGCATGAAAAATGTGGGGAATATAGTCGTGGTGTGGTTCTCATATAAGGTGTCGCGTACTGAAAATTTTGGACAGAACTCAGACGAAAGATGCGAACTACTACCTACCTGGTTGCCCGCATTTTCGACAGCACGTTTTAACGATACTTCCTAGTCGAAATTGAAGTTACTAAACAGTAAAATTCATTCCAATTCTTATATGAGAAATTAATATTAACAAAAGATTTGGAGGAGGGAAGATGTTGAGCCAAAATGAAAGCATCGATATTATCTAAACACCAAAGACATTTCGCCTTTAAAGGCAGAAATTCCACCTAGCTCTCCTTTGGATGGCTGCTGTTTGAAGGCCTTTCTTCCTTTTGGGCACTCATATTTCTGCAATTCGCTGACAATTTGAAAAGTAGAGACATGCCATAAACATCTTCGGTAACATACCATACCTCCTTCTTGAATGGCCACTGAATCCTTTCCTTATTCAATGCATCACCTCGAAATACTCACTAATGGGTACGATGGGAAATCATCGGGACGTGTGCTGTTTATGATCTTAAAGAGGATTTCCTCAACATGTTGAGGAACGTTCTTCCTGCAGGCGAATTTTCTTGTAGTTTCTGCGTATCCATAGGCAATCAGAAGAGCGCCATTCATCTGTTAGGAGAACCAAGTTAATTGTTAGATTGACAACTAAGAATTTTTCCGACGTTTTTGCGCCACGTGATATTTTACTTTCCTTATCAGAAAGCGTTCCTAAACCCACCACAAAAATGATGTGCAAATGCATCTTGAGCAAGAGGTCCCGACACAACTGAACTTGATTCGTAACCACCCCTAGAGGTGCTTTTATAGAGGAGTTTACAAGCATTGATTTGTGAAACTTACAAATATAGATGGTAGCAATATTGAAAGGAACTAAAAGGTCATCATGGAAAAAGTGGTAGTGCACATCCTGCGACAATATTGTACCAGCAGTATGTGTTCAATGCGATCAGACATCCAACTACGGAGAACATTCACTCTTTTAGATACAATTCAGGGTCTAATTGTCGGGAGACATTGGCGATTCCATGACTGTACCATACTATTGAGGAGAAGAGCAACAAAGCACTTATTTGCGATGGTACGAATTTCCCCTGAGAAGCTACTCTTCGAGTATTTCCGGGAGGTAACATCTGCCAAAAAGACCAACGTCTTTCCTGTGATCTCTCTGGGAATTGCAGAAAATCGCACTCAATCTAGTCGAGGTTCCGAGACTAATGAATTAATAATGTGTCTGCATTCGTAGACGAAACTTCTTCTAAAAAATTTACGACATATGCTAAATTATAGCAGTCTCTTGCAGTTTATGAAGAACATTCTTTTACCTGACTTTTTCTGCTCTTCTATAGTAAGCATCTTCCGTAGCTTACCTCTTGCAATTTCCATACAAGCTCCAACTAGATGGGTTGAGCTTGAGCTCAATTTAACTACTTGGAGCGGCCTATTCAAGGATGTGCAAAGGTCATTCGATGCGCGAGTCAGTGCTTTTATCCTAACAGACAAGTCTGGTACCAAATAACTAATTCCGGCCGGGGGAGGGGGGTGTTAGGAAGCCCGGCACCATGCGTGTGAGATAGTGTTAATGCTCGCCTAAACAAACCAAACCTTCCATCCCTCCGGGGTCGAGTAACTGATACCAGACTCGTTGGAAGAGTAAGAGCTAGTCATTTTGCTCAGTAGTGGTAGCTCACCAGGTCAAGGAATATTAAGAAGATGAAGTTGGCCAGCGAGGAGAGCGATTCCCCATTTCTTATATACCGTTGTACCATTGTCTTTCCCTGCAGTTGCAACCCATGAGGAAGAGAAAAGTTAATGAACTTGTTTCTGCAAATTATAGTTACCAGATGTTAACTATGATGCTAACGAAGTATTATTTGAGCATTTCACAGAAAATTCTGCTGGAAACATTTTCCTAAAATCCTATGAAGGGCCTGGATTTTTTCTGCCGTGGCATACGGGGGCTACCTTGATGTTGTAGCAGCTGTACGAATTACTGTTGTGCAATGTAACATCTACTGTCGTTCACCAACATTGCTACTCTTCTGTAATCAGAAATTTCATCTATGCACTCTGGACACCAATATAAAAGCAGCCTTTGATGTTGCTAGGCATCGTGTTGTGCTCTTCGCTTTGTTGGGACCACAGCTTCTCAAGATGCATCTTCATACCATTTCTGTGGTAGGTGTTGGAGCGTCTCCAGATAAAAGTGGCTATTTTTCGAAAAGCTATGCCTCTATTAAAACATTACTCCCTAAAGCCATTTTCTGAAGTCGAACAGTTACTATCATTTATGGGTCGTATTATTACATTAGCTACTACTCTAAAAAAGATTAATGAACGTGGCATTCAAAAAAAAAAAAACAATGAGACGAACTCCGAGCTATTCTAGCAAACTATGTGAAAGGCTTTCAGATCATTTGCGCCCTTCTGTTCGCCCAAGGATATGCAGGTTTGCTAAGACTAGCACCAAAAGATTGGATTCCGAGTCAAACTTAACTTCACCGTTTAAGACCTTGAATGTGGAAATGGTATTCCTACAAACGTTCGAAAGACCCTTATAAAGCTTGTAAGGAAGAAATGTGCAGCTTTTGAGGAAAGTCTTGCGAAGTTCAACAACGACGTAAGTTGTTTCTCTAGTGTCATTCCTTACTCAATTGAAGGTCTATGGGTAACCAAAACTGAAAATTTTTCCACTGTAATGCACTGCTTTAGTGCAGGCACTTTCAGCAGGCGATTAGTGAGAGTGTACCTTTATTGCAGAGTTACAGTTGTGAACTAGAAAAAAAGGCCATCGAGGGAAGTCTATCAGAAGGACCTGGACCAAACTACCTTTTCTCCTTTGATGGTAAAAGGTTTGTGACGTCTTTGTTTTGTAGGCATTTTTCTTTTGATCAGTTTTCTTATCCTTCTGATTCTTGGTTGATTGACTTGTGACATTCTATCCTTCCTTTGCTGAGGATGACCGATTCTGTTTAGCCCCTTCAATGGAAAGTGGAAAAAATCATTGAAAGAAGCACTCAGGGATGCAGACAACAACGACCCCGTAAGTCATGGTCCCCTCATGTGGTCGAACTCTTGATGGGACTTTATGTTCATAACGAATTGTATAAGCTGTTCAACCCGACAATTTTTCGAACTCCATACTAACAATGCGAGTGACGAATATGTGCGGCCTTCCTGTCAAGAAAATTGGGTGTGCCTATGAGCTAACAGAAAATCAAGACAAGCTACATTTACGTTGCAACTATAAGTAGGTTCCCATTCACGAACTGTGTCAGCTACGCGATGGCATTACAAAACTATAACAAGATGAATTTAGGTTGTAGTAACTTCGCCTCGCATGCTCGGATACAAATCCATGTGATAAATGCCCATTTGTATTAGATAAACATCGTATATCGATGGAAATAAATATGTCGCATATATTATTCAATAGTATACGTCTTTGCGAGATCATATCATAAGAAAACGTATCTTCGGATTTCGGATTACACAACTGTGGGGAAAATTCGGCTTTGTTGGTCATCTAAGGGGAAACTTGGGAAATAAAAGGTTGTATGCTCCACTGTCTTATTGGAAACGGTTCGAGAAGGTATTAATAATGGTCAAAGCTCTCAAACGCTTACTGCTACCAGGAACTCCCACGATTGAGAGAGCATTTTGAAAGGTGCAATTTGTTAACCAAGTTGTACTCACTGCAATTAATGCAGTGTTGGAAACATCGAGTATGGGAAAGCTGTGGTAAAAGAGAAAATAAAAGGGAAAGTAAAACTCGTATTTCTTGTCTAGAAGCATTGGCATCACGGCTTTTCAGTCTTGAATATTTTTTGAGGCCTAATGACACAGCTATGTAAATACGCTTTTATTAATAGAAGTTGATGAGCTACTAACCACTCCATGGCATCGCTGAGCTGTTCAAATGCAAGCCATTTCCATAAGCGAGTAATGTGACATCACGATTACTACTAGTTCGCTTCGCACGCTTCTTAATAGAAAAATCGTTATTGAAACACCATGCCCTATAAAACTGTATGCCAAAGACGAGAAATGTCCGCCTCGCCCAGCTTCACATCGCTCTTCAGACACGCTTGTCTTACAACCGTGGAAATCATACTCACTCTATATAAAACGCTCAGTTCATCTGCCTGTCTGTTGGTGCTTCTATTTGTCACGAAATTCGGGAATGCAAGGAAAGTCTTCAGAAGTCTGGTCGTTCACGCATCGAGAAGGCGGTGTAGAAGAACAGAGTCCAATTTTAATCCGAAACGGCTTTGCTACAGGAAAAAGTGAGCGAATGTGTAATGGCTGAACGAATGAAATGACGTAGACGACAACGTGTGGACAAGAAACTTCACAGAAACCAGTTAGGGGTGGAGGATGAACGGAGAGTGCTTTAAACTGAAGATGCTCTCTGAGTAAGCTCCAAAAGGAAGTGGTAGTCAGCATGGAAAAACCACAGTGCATACGCTGTTGTATTGCACAGACAATGGGCAACGAATTTGGGATCATTACATTACACTCAACAGAGCCTATTAACTCACGAGTTCGGCTGTAGAATGGCATGAACTATTTACTTAAACCTGCGATCGGGTTGTTTCTAACCCCGTTTTATTCTAAGGTGTGCCCTTGCCAGTAAATGCGATGGCCAGTCGAAGCGCAATCCCGTGCTTTTATCCATCCATACCAGTCGGCACCAAATAACCGACTATGGAGAGATGGAAGGCTAGGTTGGTTTGGAACCGTGTACAATGAGTGCGTTATTGTGTTACTTTTGTGGGTATTTTGAGTGTGGAGAAGAGCAAGCACTAGCTCCTTAATTGTTCTGGGTAGCAGAACGAACTTCAAGCCCGAAAAATTATCCATATTAGTGAGACATCACTTAAAGAACAATACTGATTATTTATAATACAATACACGCATAGTTCCGGGCTCGGATTGATATCCTCATCGTCTAATTCAACCAAATCTTCCATCCTCCGGTGGTCGGCTAATGGATACCAGTTTCGTCTCGGAGGATAAAATCACCGACTTGTATTAGGTTGAGTCATAAGTCCTCGGGCAAAATGTTAGTGATGACTTCTAGAGATCATAACTCGGGAAAGAGGAGAAGAAAATGGACGCACATGGTATTGTTAAATAGAGTATGAAAATCTCTTCAAAATATATGCTAACGAACACACCTAGCTGTTTCCTTTCCTGCAAAAATGCCCCATGATTTCAAGCCGTCGCAACTCCAGCTCCGCAACACCATCCTACTTCTTTTTTTATCTGGCCAAGAACCCGCGGAAATCGATAGAGATGTTAGGGAAGTTTACAAGAAGGGTGCTTCCGCTAGATGCACAAATTCACAAGTGGCACACCAAGTTCAGTTTAGACGACCATTCCATCGAAAATGAATACCGTTCGGGACGCTCAATGGAGTTGGATTTGGAAGTGCTGCGGAGCCAGATGGAAGCCGATCCGTATCAAATTACTCGTGAACTGGCAGTCACATTTGGGGAGTCAGTCCACAATTATTCGTGGATTGAAGTCAAACGGCAAGGTGCGAAAGCTCGGTCGATGGTGCCTCATGCTTTGAAGCAGTATGACGTGGATTTTCGCGCCGACCTGGCACATTCTCTCCTCACGCTCAAGCGCAGGAGACGGTCAGGTGTACTCGTTAGTATGTATTTGGAAGAGCTTTTTATACTCTATCTAACATGCCTCGCGGCTCCATTTTTGTCACCTCTTTCCCGAGTTATGATCTCTAGAAAACATCACTATCACTTTGTCCGAGGACATATGACACAACCTAATACATGAGATGGCCAACGCAAGTCAGTCAGTGAATAGGCGACAACCGCAAATGAAGAGCCACCACTATTCAATATGAAGGTCGAATAGCGGGCGCATTCCAGAAACGGGATTGTCTACCGCGAAGACTTTATTCTCAGTCCAGAAATTTCTTTTCAGTAATTTCATTCGCTAAAGGTACTTATTAAAATAAGAGGGTTCAGGTGAATACAATTCTGCCAAATCTTTTCATAACCGTTAACAAGTCACAGTTATGCAGCAATTCGAAGCTGTACTTAAAAGAATTAATAGTCAATCTGATTTTTATTCTACTATTATTTAATTTCACTGACCACTCCTTCAATAGTAAAAAGTGAAGCCATAATGTAAATTTTAGTACCACATTCGCTGAAACATAATCTGAGAAGGGAAATGATTGTTCTACTTATAATTGGAAGTTGGGCTTGCAATTTTGTTTCTCTTGATTTCGGGTATTTTTGAACCAAAAGCTTTGAATATTGCCTCTTTGACGACAAATGATTTCAAAAAGTACTGTCGCAAACTCCATTGAAAGTTATACCTCGTTGGTCTCATCGAGGTATTGAAAGCAATCTGAAAGCACAACATCAGCACAGTCTCTTATGACAGCAGCCACCATAGGATGCTTTTGTAGGGGCCTCTGACCTCACAGAACGGGGAAAATGATCAAATATCCAAGTATGACAATGTTGACAAAACACCCCTAAAATGTACACTATGGCACGCAATATCGCCATCGTTGCATGCTTTCCATGAAAAATAGAGTCGAATGTTCTCTGCAGATTAATGTGCTTTAAGCGAACCTCAGTCGTATTTAGATTCCCCATAGAATCAGGCTGGAAAATAGAGGGGGTCGGTCCAACAATTTGAGCATTAGCAGCAACCAACCCATAGCTTTTAACAATATACTAAAAACTATTGAAGTGCTATGGGAAACTTAAGTACGTAGGCCCTGGAGAGCTTTAATTGCATCGATAAATTCCT
>UZAF01000157.1:0-13335 GCA_900617895.1 Haemonchus placei | reverse complement strand
TCAACTGTTAGACAATCAAAGATATGCTGTGGAGATGTTCTGAGTGAAGCACCGTTATAAGGTGTTCTTTAAATATGGACCTTTTTTTACGAAGATATCATTAGTTGAGAATTTCAGATTATTGGTGGTCGATTAAGTTTTGTCGCAAATGACATCGACCAAAGAGGACCCTTCATTGAAACACAAACCTTGCTGGGTAGCGGTCGAATAGTAAGATATGAACAAAGTTCCAATCTGCTTTTCGTATTGCCCTAATGGGTCCCTATCACTCCCTACCACTCACTTTTGTCACCCTGCTCTACCATCTCGTCTTATACATACTGAACGGTCAAAGCTACATCGTAAATACCGAAGATGTTAGGAATTTGATCGGTAGGTAGCCTCTCTTCGATCCCTTATCTTCTCTTATCAGTTATGATCAGTTCTTGTCACCGAGTACGTACGATCCCGTCATGCCCTGCATCATTTTTGAATAAAATGCTAAGGTTCCACTGTTAGTACGAAAAGTCTAATCCCTACAAGATATGCGTCGCGATTCCCACGCGATTTCACAGTTCCCATTCCTCGTGAATCATGAGATAGGAAAAGAAGGGAATGCGCTAAGGCATGAGAATGCAGCTAAAGGTTAGCTTATCACCAGCATATATATTTTAGAGAATAAACAGTAATAGATACGGTAGAGCGAAAAGGAACCCTGCGACTCCGCCTCGTGAAGGAAACAGTTCGCTTTTATGCGATGGAAATTGCGACCTACTCGCGCCCGTTTTCCCCTTTCTTTAGTATGCACCATGCGCCTGAGATTTATCATGAATTTGGAGGTCTGATTCGGTCCTGAGTCTCCCAAGAATCCTAGTTCTCTTATTATTTCATTTGGTGCCTTTCTCTATGAATTTCGGTAATTATTTGCCGGAGAGTGTTTCCTTTCGTTCAGTGGTTGATTTCATCACTTTGAAGGCGTATTATGGTTTAATTACCAAGTTTAAGATTGTGCGTATCACAGCTGTCCTCGACTAATGCACGGCTTACAGGAGCATGGGGCTACTGTAGACATGAAGGGCATGAATGGAGCACTTGCCTTTGACTTCCAACTCCGTGATCCCGTAATGCAGTAGTAGTTACCGAAAATGTCAATCTGTGTCAAAAGCTTGGAGTTAACATCAAATCAGGATTCCAATCAAAGCACTCTTCAAACAAAGCCACAACTCACATTCAAACCATCTGAATAAACATGGTAAAACATCGGAACATCACGCAGTCAGTGTTAGAACTGATGCGTCAACGCAAAAGGAAGACAACTAAGACAACGATACAGCTGTGCTTCAGGCATGCAAGCGACCACAGAATGCGTTTACTATGGTCACCCCGGGGGAAAGGGAGTTTTCAAAAATCCTGGATTCATGGCCCTAGAAGACAGCAGCATTACTAAAGACAGGTTCGGAACTTCCGTTCACGAAGAAGATTTGCTAAGTATCGCGAAGGACCGCTACCTTAATTTATTACGATACGATCGATAATTGGCAAGGTTCGAAGGTGAATGTTAAGGATGCGGGCTCACGTCGTTATTTCATGTTTCACCAGGGGACGCGAACCAGCTTCCTCAATATATAAACTGATGTCTCATAGCCTTAGTTGTCCAAGATGTCATATATCTTATTGCTCGGTGCCAATGTATATTAAGAATTTGAGTCTTGTTGTTGACTGCTGTTTATTATGGGTCTAATCACCCAAGTTTAAGGCTCTCGTCCTTTGGATGAAGTACTAGACTCAGCGTGGTGTGGCTGGAATATCGCGAGGCACAACCGAACTCTATATCTTATGCTCCTTTTCACTAAGTACCAGTGATTGACAGAACCACAATCACGATCAGTACATTCGGTTCACAGACATCCTCAGCGAAGTTTTGAGATCTGAGCAAACTGCGAGTTCGCAATATTGGAAGTTGTCAACCTGTTCGTCTATTTCGAAGCGAGAACATAACTGACACGGTAGAAAGGCAACCTTTCGGCAAAGGATTTTCACATTCGGACTGAATACATCACCATTCCTCTTTGGAGCTACCATCGCTGTTCATTGATATCGCAGGAATTCTAGGGTGGACAGTGCTGAAGAGGTCAAAGAAAAGTTTCACGTGGACTACCTTATCATAGATGCGCGATCTTCGGAAGAAGCACTCAATAGATATTGCCCATTTAAAAAGATCCGGCGTAGCGCGCACCTCGGTCCCGCCAGGAGTGCACATTACTCTGCATAAAACAAGGGGATGCCACGTGGCTATGCCAAGCCACGGACTCTGACCGCTTATGCCATCATGCGGCGATTCATTCTTCGTCATCTGCCGCCGATCAATCACGCGCCAGTGTTGTCAACAAGTGGCTAGCGCCGCCGTCGATCGGACGCGCGCTGTTCGGTTGCGTCGTTGAAGTTCAAAAGCAGCTATTTCGACGCGTTTTGCAAGACGGACGATTCGTCCAGGTTTCAGTGTATCCACTGGTAGGAGCCCGATCGATGACGCCGCTGCTATAAGACGCCGAATTGTGGATCTGCTTGTATTTTGCCTACAAGCGTTGCGGCATCGATCGGGCCTCTATCAGCTGGATGGCCACTGGGTTGCTCGATCAACTGGACGGGTTGTCCAGATCGCAAACCGCGTCAAATCGGCGGCGCGATGGGAGGGATCGCGCCAAGCGGCACACTCTTTTCGTTCATATGGATAACGGAACTTCTCCCCGAATTCCCACGGCCTGCGGCAGTGGTTCTGCACCAACTCTCCGTATCCTTCCAGTGCGAATTCAAATGTGTCCCTTCAAGGCGCGCGATCGCGTGCGCGAGCGCGAACACCGTTCGGGGAGAAGATGACTCCCATTCACATCATTCCGTCTGCACTCTTCTTGTAGAGAGTGTTTTGTGACTCTGTAATGTCAGATTAGGTGTCATAGATAGGTCATTACATTGACTGTAATGAGGGTCGCTATGGACCTTTTGAAGGTACTTCAAGACTGTTGTATCTACTCCAGAGAAATTATTCAATGGGATATCATACTGAGCTAGCCTAAGCGCTATCGAATAGTCTGTAGGTGAGAGGGCGCAGACGTGGGCGCAAATAAGCGTGGGCCCAATTTCATCCGTGCTAAATCACCCTATCTATGACACCTAATCTGACATTTAGAAACGCTAATCTTTTTGACTCCTACCCTGTATAAATCTGTTCTCGATCTTAAGTTTTGTTCCTATCAGGGGGTCGAGGGGAAGTACCAAGCAGCCACTAGTCAGCTTTTGTTTCGCTCCGTTATAATCTTTCCGAGGTGACGCCGGGAAGGTTTCGTTCGACCATGTTAGCTGCACCTTCTCCTGTTGTAGTTAAAAGTGTGCTACACTAATCATTTTCCTTAGTAATGAATCGTTGCTTTGTTGTTATATTGTTAACAGTACTTGTACTGTTATCATCTTTGTTACAAGAATCGGTGAAAATGTAGTTGGGGGGCCCGCGCTCTTTCGAATCACTGACGGCTAGAGCGCAGAGAAAGAAGAGTAGCCTAGCTCGTAGTGGTGCTCACGAACGTTTCACAGCTTTTTATGTTATTGCTGTGTATTTTTTACCTAACTTCAAGAGAGGGAGCAGCTCCCGGTTGGGTGAGCCAATTGGAAGTTAGATACTTACACTCTCAGCTTTTTGTACGAGATAACCACTTCACCCACCCTGAGCTCTTCCCTTTCTAAAATTAGGTGAAAACAGCATTCTTTGGGCTTAAGTGCATCTAGTAAGGATGAGTACCCTCATTCTCTGCGTTCTAGCCTTCAGTGATTCAAAAGGGCCCCCTCCTACCACATTTTCACCCAAGAATCTCATTGAGGTAATTATTGACCTATTGCGGCACGTTTGTCATACTGTCCTTGAAGCTAAGGTTAGGCAATCTACAAGTGTCAGAGAGTTTAAGGTCGATTTTTTGCAGAAGAGAGTTTTCTACGAGTTATCCGAAGGTCCTTTTCACTTGCTGGAATGCTATAGAAGTTGCTGTTCAAGGTATTATTTCCTCTCAGGCTCGTCTTGATACGGTATGCATTTTTAGGATGCATGAGAATTTTGTACAAACTGCGGAAATTCATTTTTGCCTACTAATTTACCTTCAGAACAAGTTGAGGTGAACCTGAGGCGTCAGAAATGTTTGCAATTGCTTTTTTCTTTATACGTTTAATCGTACGTCAGAGTTTTTGAGAACTGTCATTCGCTTTCCTTATCGGGGAGCTGGTACCTAGAACTACGTTTCGAGGTACGCTAGTCTTTTTGTGATGCATAGAAATCTTGTACAAGTCGTTGATGTTTAATTCCTGTGGATTAGGTCTTCTCCAGACCTGTTGAGGTGGTCCATAGACGTAAAAGATTTACGATCGTTTTGATTTTGGAGGGTCAATATCGCTCAACAACGTCAACAAGAACCTTCTGAAAGACGTTTCCTGTATGCACGCTGTGAGGTACGCTGGGCTTTCCTTTAATACATGGAAATCCTGTAAAATCCGCTGATGTTTGATTTCTGTGGATCAATTTACCCCCAAAACCTATTTAGGTAACCCGTAATCAGTAGGGTTCACAGTTGGTTTCCGTTTCGATTTATACAATTTAGGTTTCGTCAAGTTCAAGTACTTTGTTACAGCTTAACTGTGGTGATTTGTGATTGAGTGGTGACTAGTAGTTCCGTGTATTTCATCCTATTCTATCGGTTTCGACAAAGTGAGTGGTTCACAGGCTTTTCTAACAACGTCGTTTTCCTTACGGAATTGAAATCACTTTTTGTTGATAGAATCCTTTTATTGACGTTTATATTCACAAGGTCAAGGCAGATATCCGAAGAGCAAGTTCCGGTTTTTATAGGGAGATACCTGCGGTTAACTCCGAAAATGCCGATTTTTGTTCTGTACTAGAATCCTTACAAGAGTTTTCGCACTGCCTCTCCCCTCCCTTTCACTCATCGCTTGCCACTTCCACGCGTCCTTGATATATGCACATTCAAGAAGAGCGTACGGTAGTTAACTCCACTCAAGAAGATTCCTCTCATGTTGTCTATCCATTCATTTTTATTAATTTCTTCATGATTGGCAGCTGGTAACGATCATTTCACCTCAAAACATAACTATTGCCTAAACGTACACCCATAAAAATCAGCGGGCGAGTGATGCGTCAGCCAGCTATCTGTCTTTCTACCGTGACTATCTAGTCTTGTGAATAAACTAAGGAGGACTGTTGAGTGTTAGATTTGGCTTGACCCCAGATCAACTTTGGCACCAATGGCCAAGTGTTTATGTTCATGGCCGAGTGCGTGTCGACGAGGAAGCCTACACCGCCGACGCTTCTATGCCGCATGATTAGGGAATTTCCTTCTTCAGTTTCGCAGCCGACGGGCAGCAAGCATGTGGTTTCTGGACTCGGACAGTCCGATGACGTTAGATGGAAGACTACTAACTCCGTTAAGGAACAGGCGAATGGAAACATAACGGAGTCATACAAAAATGAGCCGTCATTTGTGGTAAGCTCTGCGGCATCCTCAAAATGGGCTATTGCTATTCCAGCAAAAGAGACCGTCATTGACTCAACTCATAAAAAATATCAAAAGCGTGGCATTGCGACTGCTCATGCCGACGAAAACTTTTAAGAAGGAAGCATCAGGAAGAAAGCTGCGCAAGGGATATTTACGAATATCAGGGAATCGGAGCGCCTAGATTTCTGCCTCCTCCTCAAACTCCTAGCGGGAGTGACTTAACTGCTCCACGTCGTAAGCAACATGAGTTCATAGCCTATAATGCCGCCACTACACAAAGTGCTCCTTTAACGGCGAAACTGCGATGCAGCTCGCTTAGACTGTTCAGCTCAGTTGAACAATGGACGGAAGTAGGACCTGAAACCGACTGTGAGTCGAGATTGGCCAATCTTTCGCATTGACGGTACCATGCTTTCAGGTGAGCTCAATTTGATGATAGCCGTTAGACGACCGGCAACGACATACCGTTAGGACCGTTCATTATGGCAAGAAATCATCAACTCGATCTCGGAGCTGCTAACCAGATCCCATCGAATAACTGGGGCAATAGGCTGCTGGTGGATCGAGAGAATTCATCTGAATTTTCTACCAGACGATGCAAAGTATAGGAAGGCATTGCTGATATCTGAATTCTTGTAATGATTTGAATTGCTGGAGCTTGTAGTGACAGAAAAAATACACAAAATACATATTACCTCTATTTCCAACTAGTAATTCAAAGTGGTATGAGCCATATTCGTGTTTCTTAAACCTCAAAATGAGACTGCTCCTATGAGCAATCAGTCTCATTTTCAGAAATTGGCGGCTTTGAATATGTTGGGTACTAATGTGGCCTAAGTTGAGTGCCACCTGGTAGAAATCTGGTGTGAGAGCATGCTCATTCTCAGCGGCAAAGCTTTGTCATGTGTTCTGAAGGGATGTCAAGGCTGATGAGACGGACGACTTCGTCAGTTACTGCGTAAATTATGTACATTTAGTCACTGAAAGAAATCATTTTTCAACCACAAAGATGTCCAAAAAACCTCTAAATATGTGCAGTTCGTTTAGGGCTCGAATAGCAAGGGTGCGAATGGGCAGAAAGTACTATGAACCAAATTCATTCTGATGTTGACGGACTAGGGCGCAGAACTTTTACAAAGTATCTGTTTCGTACTATCCTGACGCTAGGTACTCAAGGCCTTCTTTTCTGATAAGGAATAGTTTTCTTATTCACCTATGTAAGCGATGCAATATCGACATCGCCTCAATGGCAAAGAGTAAGTAGGAACGACAAGGGAAGCAGTGGAATTATCTGACGGTTCTGACGGAGAATGGGCTGAGGTTGGTTGTTAAAAGGCCATATTACTCAGCTTCAAAGATTGCGCGAAGAAGATTGTAGACGGCGTTAATGAATTTATCGGAAGTGCTCAGGCATTCCATTATCTAGGAAGTTTCCTAGCGGATGAAGATAGCCAGGCTGTAAAGGTTCTTAAAATTTCGGCGTGCATTAAAAGAAAGGGTCCATGTGCCCGCTGCGATTAACGGTGCTCCAACGAACTAGAAAAGGAGTTACGCAGAACACTGGTTAGGTTCATGATTCTGCACGTCAGTGGGTGCTGCTCGTATAGAAAAGAGCATGAAAGGGAACTTTGCTTTGCAGAAGTGAGGGACTTGGGATGTTTTTGTGGTTGGACGCGACTAGACTGTATTAGAAAAGAAGACGTCAAAGCAGTATGTAGACAGCCCTATACAAGTGTAGTTACCAGAGCAGCGCCTGCGATGGTTAGGACATGGGCTGCAATGGGTACGAGATCACTAGATAGCAGTGAGCGAGTGACTGGAGTTCGAAGCCTAGAAAGCGATCACGGGGAACCTTAGCGCGACAACGCGGGACACATGTGTCCCGCGCTCAATTCGCAATTCTTTTGGCGCATGCGTGATTTATTAATACGTTTTTTCTGTGTTTATATTACAGATAAAACAGTAGCAAAACTATAAACAGAATGGTCCGTAAAATGATCAGATATGCTTCATCTTCGAACATGTTTTCTGAGTCTCACAAAATTTTGGGAAACTTCTTCAAACTGCGACGTTTATATTGAGATCAACAAGCCAGAAAACTGAAAAGCAAGCTATTGAATGAATGTTTTCTCATTTCATCAGCGCTGGTTTCTCGAAATTCTTCATTTTGTCGAATCCCGTAGCGGTTGGTTTCTCTCGATGAGGTCCAGAAACTCTTGATCCAGAAACAATCGTAGAAGTCTGTTACTCTTGCCACTCATAAACAGCATCATGTAAGCCGGAGACACCAATAAAAGTCCAAGCATCGTGCGACGAAGCATCGCTTGACCACGGAGATGCTTCCACTATCATATTGTTCTCCTTCTGATTCAGACTCTAGATCTTCTTCCGTATCATCTACTTCTTCTTCAGTAGCTCCTTGCTCTTTGTCGTCCGAAACTGTCAGAAGTTGGTCTAGTTGTGGAGTATCTTCCAAGTTTTCTTCTATTCAAGCCATTTGTATGTCCGTATAAGCATTTGTTTGTTTGTTAGGGGCGGAGGTGGTGTAGCGGCAAGTGGCGCACTATATCACACGCACGGTCAGGGGTTCGAATCCCGGTTCGATGCCCGCCTAGGCCTACCAAGCCTTCCATCCCTCCGGGGTCAGTGAATTGGTACCAGTCTCGTCTGAGAGGATAAAAGCACTGACTTGTACATCGGCTGGCCACCGCAAGTCATTGTATAGGCCACATACGTACTCATTACGCCACTACAATACTGAATGGAAGTCGAGTGCGGGGGCGCATCCCTCAGACGGGATAGATTAACGCCAAAGACTTTATCCTTTATCCTTTTATAAGCATTTGTTAAAGTGGAATATTCACTATATAGAAAACCTTCGTGTGTTTTTCATTTCATCAATCAACTTTCTGAGTAGCGATTAGTAGTTAGAAGTAGGTTTCACACTCAAGCTTCGAAAAGCGCGCCTCAAGAGACAAAGCGGGACGTATGTGCCCGCGGTCGATGCGTGGGCAAAATTGAGAATGGGAGGGCCGGCAACGATTTTTGTTTTCTCATTCATAGCTCCAATTTCGAAGTAAAGAAGCGGCAAACAGGTAGGAGCTTTTGATTACAGGTGTTGTGGCTTTCGCCCGATTTCTTCCACGCCAGGTAGGGCGCGCGGCAGTCCAGGCGCGAACAGCGTATCGGCGCCTGCGGTCGGCTGTAGCATACGCGTGCTCTGGCCTGAAGCATCAAGTCTGAGTCTGAGTCTGAGGCAGCCGCATTCGAAGACGAGTTTGCGTGTCGTCTTCGAATCCGGCTGCCACTGCCCCGTCGTCCTGCCGTCGAACTAGCTCGAAGACGAAAATGTGATGCAATCCGAACACGTAGTGATCGGCTTGGGCATGGAAGCCCGAAGGCGCCAAGCGGTTCCAAGTCACCTGACCCCTTTTAGCGAGCTCCAATGCACTAAGTTCGAGCCTCGTAATCGTAGGTTTATTGGTCATCGTCGTGATTTTTTATTATTGTCATATTCAATGCTTTCTTTTTATATGCATGTATGTATGATGTCTTTCCTTGTTGGCTACTGACGTACTCATGAAATACTAGTTGAATATTGCGTTGAAGGGGTAATATCGTAGAGGGTTTACACACCGTGGAATGATATATCTGGTTCGATTAATGTCATTGGGCGTGCGTAGGTTGGACTGTGTTGCAGGAGGTCATTCGCTTAAGGCGATGGTTGGGTGTAAGACCAGCATAGCGGCTGCAAGGGCAAAAGCAACACCCCGCTTGGCAAGGATGAGAGCGAGCGCTGATCGGGCCTAATGCTGACGGTGACGCCGCTCCTAATCGCGGCGTCAATGGCCATCTACAGTGAGGAGCAAGGCATCACTGCCGGCGCGACAATGGGGAAAATAATGGGCATAGTCGCTACGACTCTGCTGATCACAACTGGTCCATTACTTTTCTTCAGATTCTCTCACCACTCCTTCACTATCACTACTACTGCACGAGGACATCGTGTCACGCAATCGTTTTTCCATTCAAAACGGCCATATGGTAGAAAAAATTTTGAATTGGCCCTCTCCTTCATTCGATGTGTGCATCTGATCTCGACAACTGAAGCGGTTCACTCACTTCCTTCGACACCCCGCAAAAGGTCTGCACCGTCTAGATTGATTTCACAAGTGTTCTTTTTTTTACTATTCTTTTTACAGTTTTCAAGACAGCTGAGCCATTTAGTCACCTGATGACGGTCTATTCGATTCAGTGCATTGGATATGGAGAGAAGTACGAGGCGGATACCATGATACTCCTGAATATTCGCCTGGACAGGCACAGAAGAGCGCTGGACGATTTCCTTGGGACTATGGGGACCCATGGGACTTTCGAAACCAATTAAGTCATCACATAATTAATAGTTAGATGAAAAGCCATACCCTCCAGATCATCAGAGTCAGCCCACCAGAATGACAGTAGTAGCGTATGTCGGGCTGATCAGAGTTGAACTGCTGAGTTTTGCTCACTAAAATATACCTTCGGAACGCACATATTCAAAATATGATATGTTTTATTCTATGGAACTACCATGAAAAAATGTATAAGAGGTATGGAACCACAGCTCTTTTTAATATTGAGCGCTAGAGCGCAGAGAAGGAAGGGGTAGCCTACTCTGCGAGCCCATGGGGGTGCTTAGGTTCCTTATCCGAGGACATATAATTTTTCTTTCTATGTCTCAGAAAGGATGGGGCACCTTGGTGGGTTTATCAATCAAATATTCCGTTCTCACCCAATCCCAGCTTTCTGCACAAGGTAATTATCTCCTCAACCTCGGTGCTCCTCCTCTTTTGAAGCTCTCGTAAGATCTACCTTCCTTTGACTCCTCTAGGCATGGTCAAAATCGGCTGCTGGGCCACCTCTCCTTGCTGCGCTCTCGCTCTCCGAATGTTGCAATTAGCGGTGACCACCCCCTACCCTTCGTCAAAGTCCCTTTTGAAACTGTCATGTATACATGTTTGAATTGAGCATGTGTGCATGAATGGAAAAGGATTACACACCAAGATTCACTATCACCTTCAGAGTTTAACATCGCAGTCATATGCGAATCCACTTTCTATCAGTTCTGTCCAGCTTTTTTTTTTCATCGTAAAAACGCACGTGTTGTGTTCGAAGGCACAGTTTTCAGAATACTTAGGTTTCTTCCCAATCAATATTGCAACAGCTATCAGTCTGTATGCGAGCAATATTCAGCGAAATTGTTATATTGAGAATCTTACAAGGAAAGCCTTTCAGGGCGTGGGACGCATTTTGAAAATGGTTTTTTGCATGATGTAGGGGCATGAGCACTGAGTATAGTACTATGGTCCATTTCCGCTAAATGGCCTTCTGAATGCCAAAAAAGAGCGAATGTGATTTTGTCAGAAATTGCCGTCCTAACCCACTAAGCGTCGTTTGTTCATGCATGGCCTCGACTGGCTCCTTCAACTGTGCGGACAGTCGACGCCATGAATGAAACGAACGACGTTTGGGCGGGTTAAAAAAGCAATTTCTGGATGTTCCGATTCGATCCGATTAAGCACTCCAGACAGAGAAGCAGCACATAAACGCTCATCTCAACGCTGGTTCATGTCATATTTCCTGATATTTCTTTCAATAAATGAATATAACCTAATAAAGAATAATTCTACTCAGTAGACCTTTTCAAGTCATTTAAAGTTTTACATGTCAATTGATAAAACAACCCAGATTCACAACCACAAAAAGGTACAGCAAATTTATGAGGCGCCTTTACGAGTTTGAATTGTAGTTCTAGGTAGCATCTCTCAAAAAGAAAAACCTTTCAAGCTAGGTTTCATGCAAACACATGTCTCTAAGAGATACGAGCGACAAGGTTCGCAGACGACGAACACCACCTGATTCGATCGATGTTGGCACGGTGGATCTGAGGAGGATCCGACGGGGACAGCTTTCGGACTTTTTCTGAGCAGTGACGATCACTCTACCATCGACACCTGTTCGAGGCGTTTTCAAGCACTCTCTCATCACATGTTCGAACGGAGGGAACTGTGTTTTGTGATTGCAAAAACAAACTTTCTCCTTGAGTAATTTGATTCTTCACGAGCTCACGACTAGTCCAAACCTTTGTGAGAACTTGAGGTTTTCAACAATTTTGCTTTAACATCAGGAACTGTAACGAATTGGAATACATTGCGCATCTGAACTGCAAACGATTTCACGGCCTTAACACTTTGGATTTAATAGAATCTGAGAAAATCGGAAATGTTCGGCCCGAACATTGGCAAGTTGATTTTAAATTGAGATTCCTTCAAGAAAAAGCCATCTGGAACTAAGACTTGTTCAATTCCTTCCTGCTATTTGTCGAACTTGAGTGAGGACATCACTTTCTTGCCCTGATTGAATAAAATTTCTAGGAAAATGCGCTCAACACAAGAATACGAAACAATGTAAGAGTCTGATGAGAACAAGAATAGGCTAAAACAAAGGTCCTCTACTTTCTTCTGCGGCTAGTCATATTGATAAGAAATGCAGATTGATGACTTGGTCCTTTTTTCCTTATAGCCATAACCTGCAACAACCTAGGGTGAGCTTCCCATTGTCGGCAGTGAATTGTATCAGGGAGCATAGGTTTACGAATTCTGAGCAACAATTCTCGGTAGACCATCGTAACGCTGAGCAATCACAGTTTCGGTTCATGTTGAATCAAGATGATTGCGCCTCTGAACGTTCCAAAATTCCTCGGGAAAGTCCGATACTCATAAGAGATAACCACAGTCAAGCTATACACTAGTGAGACACTTGAATTTGCAGCAGCAGTTTGATCTGATACCCTTAAATACAAATTCAAAGGGAAAAAGCTGTGGAACAAAACAAACACTATTTGAAAAATCGGTTTTCTTCGAACACAGGACACTTCTCAAACTATCGATTCCTTTTCAAAAGGATGCTTGCTCTTTGAAGCAGCTTAGATGATCGGTGGACCCAAGAGGTCGACTATCCGAAAAGGTTAGTTAACAGGTTCTGACTTTGCAGTCCATGTCCTTCGAACTTCCTATGTAGATTGAAATAGTACTTAGACGAATGGTTTTTCAAAATGGCTTCCGTCTTTCCAGGCTCCGAGGGACGTGAAGGCACCGAAACCTCAGCCTAATGAATTTTTGTTATAATCCCGGTTCTACAGCATAAAAAAGTAAACTTCGAGACCGAAAGAAGCATGCCGAGATTTATGGACAGTCGCACTTGGACGCCCTTTGAAGCGTTTTCCTTCTTAATTAGGGCATCCCAATCAATGCACGTGCCACATATTCATAAAAAGGGAAACTATTCGTAGAATTTGTAGGAATTCTCATCCACGGCGTATATTCTTAAAGTTGCTGAAGTCCTGACCTGCCACCTTATTCTGCCAACGTGACCGTGCCGGTTTCCTGCCTCATTCCGTAGTGGCTGGCTTAGCAACCATTGCAGTTTACAAATCAGCACCTACTGACGTATGTCATCTTTCACAGTAAGGCGTTGAGCGTTGAGCGCCGGGCTTTGATAATGCCGGTCGTCGACTGCACAGGTTAGCAGTGAATAAGTTTTTAATCGAATTCTTAATGGTAGTGTTACTCACTTTTTCCTTTTTATAAAACGTGGATTTCATATTCCCTTCTTTGAATTCTATGGTATAGTAAGGCCAAAGTGTATCGTTTAGAATGTCTCTACTCTCCGCACTGTCAGCGGAGTGCCAACGCTAACGCGGCCTACGGGTTCCGAGTGCCATCCGCCCAAGAGCGCCGAGCGCACTAAGTTCAACGCTGTA
>UZAF01000156.1:0-13367 GCA_900617895.1 Haemonchus placei | reverse complement strand
ACCTCGTTTGTCCGCCTCCACGGCATCGGCAATTGTTTGCGGCAGTTTAGACACTAGAGCATTGATGTACTTGCCCATGACCGGATCTTTGAGCTCTTCATTTCTTTCTATCATCGCACTTCATTTCTTTCTATCATCGCACTAACGATTTGAGTCATGGACATGGAAGCGATGTCAGAATCGGACGGCCCGATGTCTCAGTAGACATCGGACCGTCCGATTCTGATTTAAGGGACCGTCTATCCGTGTCAATTCCCGAGCTTACGAGAAAACATGCAAGGCAGCATCTCGGGGGTTAAAATTCGCAATGTGAGACCAGTTGAGACGGAATGGGGTCCGTAGTGGTTCACCGGCATAACTCTCTTATTTTTCGCCTTCAGTGTTCCTTCTGCTTGGTTTTCCAGCATTCACCATCCTGTCATCTCGAAACGACTGTGTTTCCATGCTGAAAATATCGGTAAAGGCATACTTGTTGATGAGATATGCCTTCACGCGATCGCCGAGACCAAGACACTCTCACCCACGCAGGCCGTGCCTCCCGCTTCGGCGCGGCTTGTTCCCAAGCGATTACAGCTACCGAGCTTGGCGCTGTAATGTTTTGAAACCGACGCTATCTCCGCTCGGCGGAATAAATGCAACATTGTTTCCAACATTCCTTAGGGACCTTCTTGGGAAATTCTCATTGACGGCTTATCCCCATCCTTTATTTTTTGTTTAAAACCGCATTCTTACATTTCTCAATAACCCCACCCCCCCTCTCACTTCGTTCCCATGGGCCTCGACATATAAATCCCTCGGGCACCCCCTTTCCCTATCCTGTCTCTATATGCCTATCACCCGTAGTCTCGCCAAGTCTCAATCGTCTCTCTCGGGGTCCTGGACCCAGCTTTCTGATATTAAGCCTTCGGAGATGGAGTCCTTCGTTCCGTCGGTGATGCCAGCTTTCGCCGACCTTCAGGACGATACCCCCCTGTTTGGACGCGATGTCAGGACCTTACGCGAAGCCACTTCTTCCGTGATTACCCAGGTGTGGCATGACTCGCGCGCCACAGCGGCTCTGCTGTCTAAAAGGATCAACGAAGGCAACACGGCACCTACTGAACAACTCAATGAATCCTTCGTGGCTGTGGGCAAGCGCCTCGACAACCTTCCTCTGGTGGCAATATTTCAGCCGGATTCTCAGGGATCCCGTATTTCTCCTTTCACGGGATACAACGAGGATGGGGCCCAATTCTCGATATGGCTACGCCGTTTCGAAGATATTATGCGTATGCGACCCACGACCCTCATCGACGGGCAGCAAGCTAATTTTCTGATCGGGCACCTAGAAGGCGTAGCTCGCGAAAAGAGGAAGAGGGGCTGGACGGCGGCGCACGGAAAGCCTACGGAACCGTAGTCTCCCATCTACGTTCCTTTTTTTGAAAGCCCTCAGCAACGTTACGTGGCCGGCCAGAGGTTATCCGGCTGCCGCCAGGAGTCGGGCGAGTCGTGTACGGCCTTCGCCAACAGGGTTCTGAACCGAGTCCGGGCGGCGACTTCGGGGCAAGACCTAGCAACTCAAAAGGAAAGGGTTCTTGAGGAGTTTGTCGCGCGTCTGTGGGAGAATGTGCGCTATTTCGTTAAATTAGAGAATCCCACCACCTTTGAACAGGTCGTGACAAAAGCCCAAACCGAGCAGCTACTCAGCGAGGCCGCGGCGGAACGTCTCTTGCACCCCACCATGTCCCTCGCCGCCATACAAATTTTATCCCGAGGTGGCCAGGGGTCAGGCCAGGTACGTAACAGAAACTCGTTACCCCAAGGGGTGCCACCACGCGGATCTCCCCGCTCCCGTTCCACGGTTCCTGCCGCTCCAGTCAGACAATACCAACGATCCTCTACAGGAAATGCTCGCCCTGGGTCTGGGCAACGCTCTTTCAATTGCAACGGCCTAGGACATGCCGCATCGGTCTGCCCCTCACCACGGGGAGCTTTATCTCTACGACCCCCTGTGCCGCTTACTCCGGCTACGCGAAGATTCAGTAGCTCTCGTCGCTTTCCAGCCCCAACATGTTGTCGCTGGCTTCACGCTCCACGGCTCACGCATCGGATAACTGTCTCGTTCGGTGTGACCCTCCCGACCGAACCCTTGGGCAAGGTCGCCCAACTATCGGCATCTCTCGAGGACACGCAACGATAGCTCCGCAATTCTCAAGCCCGCATAGAGGCGCTCTTGCGGCGGAATGATGAGCTGGATCAATCATCCATGGATCAAACAACGTCACCGCAAGCTCGAGTTTCCGGTTCACCTCTTCCCGACGTTCGCCTCTTGCTCTTCACGGCTGTTACACTCTGCCTGTAGTGAGCCCAGGTTCGGCTATGGGAGCGTGGCTGTGTCCTCCCGATCATCCTACTACCTTTCTCGTTCCACAGCAACTTTACAACTGTTCGGCCCTCTTGCCGAACAATTCAGTGTCGGCGTATAAGCTGTCCCTCCACCTCTACCGCCCTAACACTAAACTGTATGCTACGCCCGCGGCTCCTTGCAAGATCATCCGACACACAGTGAGGTATTCCGTCAACTTCTTCAGGGTTCGGAAGGAATCCCATCAGGAAACAAGTTCAGCCGTTCCAGAGGGTGAGTGCAGGCGAATGACTTTGCACCATCGCTGTGTTCACGGTGAATGGGCGGCCAATTCCGACGTATGGCGCACTCAACATCCGATAAATTTTTCTTACCCTTCCGCTCTTTTCGGTTGTTGTGTGGAGCATGTTAGAGAGGAAACAAACTGCTGCATGTTTAACACCATCGTCCATATCCGCCATACAGACCCCGTACCTCAGTCGCCTGTCGGTGACTTGTCAGCGTGTTCCTATAAAGATGGATCATGCACCTTGGCCGACGGATCCTTGCTTATTTGGTCTCCGGACGTAAACGAAGAATGCGCATACATCCTCGTCTCCCGCCTATCCGGCCACAGGCTTGGCCATCTATGGATCAGCGAGGACAAGGAGTTCGCCTTGTCGTGGTCCAATCAGTCTCTCGTAATCGACGACTGCGCGAAACAACTCACCGTAACGGATCAAGGGTATGCCATAGCGCCCTCACGAAGGCAAACCCGTAACGCCAACGTGGGCTTAGTAACTTCTAATCAGCTGGCGGCCCAACTCCTAGCGGTTGAAGGTGCCACATACTCCTCAGTGAGCTCTCTTTTCCGCAACGCGTTGCAGGTGTTATGTGACCGTACCAACGTCCAGGCGACAGCCTTACACGTCGCACTACTCACTCAAACGACGATTACAATGCGTGCACTTCTTGGAAGGGACGATATCTCAGCTTCCTATATGGGCGACGGATACGTGCAGGTTCAGCGGTGCGTAGAGCTGTCCTCAGTGGAACTGGTTCCTTTCAACGGGACGTGCTACGCTTTACCACGCATTGAAGTCCGCCTTCCAAATGGCTCTTTACTTCGGACGTTCTTTGACCCGGTAACACGGATAGTGTAGAGAAGTGCGAACATTATCAGCTGCTCCGAGGTTTCGCCTTTTGTTTTCCATTCAGCGGCCGGCTTCCATAGGTTCTCCCCACTCGATGGTTCCTGGACACCCTTAGCTCTAGGTACAGTTTCAACTCTTTCATAATTCTCTCTACAGTTTTCTTTCACGCTGGATCCTCCTATCACAATATTCTACAATTTAGTACTAACAAATTTTAGCGAAACCTCAGGCGGTAGGCAACTTCAAGAACTATGGGCGGCACGCGATCATTCAAGTCTAGTCGAATATTTTGAGCACGTGGTATTATCAGCAGAACCTGACCGTTCGGCAGCTACCGCGAGTCCGTTACCATCTAACCATCTTTCTTCTCGTTTTGGTCCTTTTCCATTATTGGATTTCCTTTTGCGGTTTTTTGGTTATAGTATCATTTGCGAAATCCCTTGTTGTCCTCTATCTTCGTCTGTACGCTCCATCCTGGCATGAACGCTTCTTTAGCTACGCCCCACCCATAGCCCAACCCCCGTGCGCACTTGCGCTTCCCCCGGCTGTCAACTCGGCGGTGACATCACACACCCCACGTCCGTTCGAGCTCGATATATCTCAAATTGAAATTGATACGGCAAATAACTGGCCACCCCGCGCCTCGATAATTTCCGGTTTGGTCTTGTCAGTAACCAGTTATCGACCCTTCTTTGTTACACAGATCCCCATCCGCGTCAACGGCGTGCACATGCTGGGTCGTGTGGATACCGGCGCTGGGGTCACCATAGCGAGTCAGTCCCTGCTCCCGCTTCTAGGAGTGTTCCACCTAGGTCCCTGTACGGTTCCAACAGCAGTAGGCATGGCGGGAATCCCGGTGAAATTCGTGGGCGCTACGGTGGTATCTATTCAGGTCGGCAGACACCTCATCGACCACAAAGTCCATTTCACTGAGGCAGACTGCGTTCCGCGCGCTGCATATGCTTACAACGTAATACTAGGTAATGACTTTTTGCAGCGACTTCCCAGTTGGCTCCTGAGCTAGGAGCAACGGATCTTCCTCGTGGGAGACGAGCCTGTCCCCATTCTTACCGCGGGTTCGGAGGGCGCAGTTCCCAACAGCTCCTCGACTCCTAAATCACTTGTAGTCCGCGCAGCTTCTACGGTGGTTCTACCCCCGGCATCCAAAATTTTTGTGCCATGCAAGGTGGTCCAAGCTGGATCCCGAGTCTCAACAGTACTGACGGAAGGATCCGTCCTAACCGAGGACGACATTATGATCGCTCCAGCGGTCACAAAGACTAACCAGACCCGCTTGCTGCTGAGCAACCCTACTGACACTCCCAAAATTATCTACAAAAACAGACGTCTCACGTCGGCGCGACCGGTTCTGGAGCTTCCCAGTGGTACAGTACTCAAGCTTCACCAGCATTTTTAGCACCTTTTGTTTGCCCATCGGGGAGCCGGAGCCGTCACCACCAGCTACTCCGTGGACTATGGAGTTATCACACGCCGACGTTACCACCGAACAACGTCATCAACTGTACGACCTTTTTACATAATTCCAAGATCGCATATCTACGTCATTCTACGACCTGGGCTCCTACGACCACACTCAAATAACTATAAAGACCACGTCGGAGATACCACCCTCTCGATATAGGCCTACCCGTATTCCCGCCCGCTTCCAGAAGGAGCTCGACGACCACATCAACAAACTTTTGGCAGCTGGTCGGATAGTCGAGAGCGACACCCCTTGGCTCCACGACACGGCCTTGGTCAAAAAGAAAGATGGATCACTGCGAGTTTGTTTAGACTTCCGCCCGCTTAACGACATTACCGTTCCCGACCGTTACCCGCTACCCCGGATTGAGAACCTGTTGGAACGGGTTGCTGGTAAAAGATACTATACCTCTTTTGACTTGGCTTCTGGATACATGCAACTCTTGCTCTCTCCTGAAAGCCAAGCCAAATGCGGATGGGTAACCCACGAGGCATATACCAATTCGTTTATTTGCCGTTTGGGCTTCGTGATGCGGGTGCCTACTTTTGCAGAGCGATGTCCCGGATTCTCGCAGGGCTTGACAACAACTGCTTGGCCTACCTCAATGACATAATCGTCTTCGACGGCGATTTTGACGCGCATTTATCATCCCTACGGAAAGTGTTAGGACGCTTCCTATTTTCAATATCAAGGTCTCCGGCAAGAAGTTAACAAGCATTGCCCAGTCTAAGATCACCTTCCTGGGACGCGAGATTTCAGGCGCGACCTACGCACCCGCGGAGCGCAATCTTCAAGCCATTCGGGATTTGCCAGCCCCCACCACCGTCAAGGCCGTTAAAGGCTTCTTAGGATTAGCCAACTTCTTTCGAAAATTTATTAAGGGCTTCGCCTCCATAGCGGCGCCTCTCTAGGCCCTGTGCAAGAACGGCGTCGACTTTCGATGGGGGCGAGGCTGAAGCAGCGGCCTTCACTCTCTTAAAAGAAGCATTAATAAGCCGACCTTGCCTGGCCTTCCCCCAGGATAAGGAATCCATTCTCCATACAGACGGTAGCAAGGTAGCGGTGGGTGCGGCACTCCTACAGATTCACGACCCCAGTTTGCCCCCAGTGGCCATAGGGCACTTCAGCAAGACTTTGTCACCGTCTCAATAGAAATGGAGTCCCACCCACATCGAGTTGTTCGCCATGATCAGCGCCCCTCGTTTTTTTCGACCCACCAAACACGGCAACCACACACGAGTATTGTGTGATCATCAGCCACTTACCTTCCTGCTACGACACCGCAAACCCCACGACAATCTCGCCCGCTGGGTTGTTGAACTGCAAAGCTTCAACATCACCATAGAATATCACAAAGGGTCATCTAACGTCGTGGCGGACCATCTGAGTCGACATACTTCCCCGGATAATTGGTTCGTCGACGGAACGCCTGCCACTGGCGACATCATCGAGTTTCCCGGTGCCTCGTTCAACGGACGCTTCGACCGCGATCGAGTACATCTACACCGGCAACCTTGTCACCTCCATTATACATCCGCCCTTACGATGCCCTCTTAGCCCAGAAACAGGACCCCTTATGCAGTACCATCATGCATTTCTTGGACACGACGGGATCTTTCCCACCGGACGCGTCTTCGGATATTCGCGAAGATTCCTGCCGATGGATCGACCTCTGCACTATCCGACCGAACGGATGCCTTTACTATGTAGGGCCCCCCGCGCCCCGATAATCACGTCAACCCACGTGGTCGCGCAGTCGTTTTCCTCCCGCAGTCTTTACGAGAACCCATCTGTCTGGCTCTTCACGACAGTCCTACAGCGGGAGGACACTTTAATTGGAAGAAGACGTTGGCTAAAGTTTCGCGTCGGTTCTTCTGGCCAACGATGCGTGAGGATATCTTCAAGTATGTCCGCTCATGCGAAGTATGCCAGCGTAAGAAACCTCACCCTCTCTCGAGAGAGGCCTTGATCCCTATTCACGCCGGAGCAATCTTCGACAAGGTATACTTGGATCTCAGCGGACCCTATCTCCACTCTTCACGGGGCAACGAATACATCCTCTGCCTTGTCGACCATTTTAGCAAATTTGTAATCACAGCGGCTCTACCCGACTGCACAGCCGTTACAGTCGCCCACGTGATCTTAACCCATTGCATACTCGTCTTCGGCGCCATGACTACATTGGTGTCTGATAATGCCTGATACCTGAAAGACGAATTGCTTAGCGAATTAGGTAGACTTCTGCAAATTGGCCGCTATTATACTACCCCTTACCATCATGAGGGCAACGGCGCATGCGAGCGCATGTTCGCAACCTTCCAGGAGATGCTGCGCACTTATATTAACCAGGATCAAACAGATTGGGACCTTTTCTTGTCCGCTTGCACGTTGGCCTACAACACCTCAGCGCACAGCTCAACCAATGAATCACCGTTCTTCCTCATGTTCGGGCGTGATGCCGTTCTCAACATAGACTTGCTTATTAAACATAGCCTTCGGTGCCACATCCCATCAGACGAAGACAGCACTGTTTATTAGGAATCGCTGGTAAAAACACTTCATGCCTGCTGGACCACCGCCTCAGCATTTAATCGGAAGCAAAGCGAGCTCATGAAACGCCACCACGATTGGAAGGGCCTTCCACCATTAGAGATTAGGGTTGGCGACATAGTATTTCTTCGCGACTTTTCGCTCAAGGTGGGTTTGTCGCCCAAGCTATGCTACCCATGGTTGGGACAGTTCCGAGTGCTGGCTGTGGACCCTCCCCACCTTACCATCGCCAGCATAACAACTCCTCAGATTCCGCCTAAGCGCGTGCACATGAACCAGGTCAAACGGTGCTTCACGCCTTCAAGCCCCGTCTTTACAACACCTTGGCAACCAGAAATAGAACATCTACTAGACGCCGCCGGAGCTACATCTGTAAAAGTCTTAGGATATAAGCATTCCTCTCTCTCCTCAACAATTTACCCCTACTCAACAATCTTTAAATACGCATTCTTATAACACACGTTTCAGGAGTCGCCTCTCGTCGATGTAGCGGTCGTCTTCTCCGATATTCGTCGTTATTTTATGTACGATTTTACGTAAACACAGATGATGTCTAGCCCTTGCTTCCGGACTCGTTCTCTCCATCATTGAATCACACCATGGCTCTTCTCGGTCTCGTCGCATATCAATCGTTAATCGCTCGCCTAGGCACAATGCTTCCCAGATTCATACCTCCTTGTTTCAGATAGGTTGACATTATGTCGACTTCTAGCAAATCGACTGAAATGTGTGAACCAGCTCCGACAGACCCGACGGCCACTTCGTCTCCTGCAGTGGGCAATGCCATCGCCGCAGGATCCATCGAGCTCCGCTGGAGCGTCTTCATCGCATCAGTCCGGCGCCCCAGCAACGCTTAGCAGCGGTAGCAGTCGCGATACACAAAATCTCGTCAGGTACGCTCCAGGGCTCTTTGGCCTCTCTTAGCCCTTCGCACACTCCTCCTTTTGTTACAGTACCATCTGCGGAAGTGCAAAACCTATCACTCAACCCATCTACATCCGGATCGACCGTACATCAACCAGCGGCACCAGTCGCTTCGTTGCCAGCGCGTCGGCCAGGTGAGTCCAGTCACGATGCCTTTTCCAAATACCGTGAGCGATCTTCTTTTCGGAAATCCCCTTCTCCAGATAACGCTCCATCGGCCTCGTCGCTCGCGTGGCAGCAAGTGTCCTCGGCCTCCAGTCTCATCCAGCGTATTCGCCAAAATTCCAGTCAACACCTGACAACTATCACAATGCCTTTTCTCATCTGCATCCTTGGGGAGTCCACGTTCAGCCACACCCTGATCTGCCTCCACTTTCCGAAGAGACGGTCACGGGCCTCCTGCTACTTCACGTTTATCGACATATACCCCCGAATGGCTACTTCGGCGGATCCTTTTGCGCTCGTTGTTTCCTCGACGCTTCGTTGGTTCTCCTTCTACCACAAATCCACTACCCATTGTGGAGATCCCACGTCCGCCCGACATCATCGCCTTCCGCCAAAGGGCACAGCAGCTAGTCGACGACTTGATCGAGCATCGCTACGTCGACGACTCTTCTACAATCGCTCGTCTACCGACGACGCCTCCGGGCACACCGCCCACTCGTCTCTTACCGCCAGTCATCGGAGATGGAGTGCGCCCGGTACTCTACCAGGTGGTCAATCGAAACTATGGTTCCGGCGTCATCCTAGGACTTCTTTATTCCGGGTCCGGATCATCGTGACCTCCATTGTCTGCCTTGGACTCAGGATTCGGTCAATTTCCTGTCGCAGACCCGCAGTTTCGACAGAACCCAGGTTTCGGTCAAGGACTTTGTGTGGGTCCTGTCTCTGCGTCCGACGGCACAGGCCCTGCAGCACAACGACCCCACACAAGTTCTCCGTCGAGCACGAATCGGCCATCGGCCATGGATGTATTTAACCCTTTCTAGTTCCGAGTCCACGAATTCATACTAGCCACTCCGACTCCGTCACAAAGGAACATCTTGGGGATCGTACTCGCAGTCAAACGTCGTGGCAATTCAGTCAATCATATCTACGCTGCTTTTAAAGAATGTGCCGATTCCCTGCGTCTCACTCCGACCCTCTGCTCCTTTCCGCTAAGCCAAGTGGAACGCGAAGACCTCCTTCTCGCCGATGCACGAACCAATGTGTCCTGTGCCATGCGCTTCTCGCATGCAGCGATATTAGTGGATGCGCAGCGGGTGTTAACAACTGCAATCCGACGTTTCCTGCCGGCCTACCCCAGCGAGGCCATCATCCCTCTCCGAGTGTCGCGGCTACCACCACAAGATCGTGCTTGGATCGACGAACGGTTGACGGACTTTAACAACTATATCCGGGATCCTGCAGAGGCTCGCGAACGCATGGGGCAAATGTCCTCCGTAGCCAGTGCGGCATTAGCGTCACAGGCGTTTATTATGGATGATAAACGTGCTCACGCAGTAAACGCCTTTGTACCGAGCATGAGTGCCTTCCCGATACGTCTGGAAATTCGATTGGAAGCAATGGCGTCAGATGGAGGATGGGCACGGGCCTGACCTGTTGTCCTCTGGGTAACCAACTCCTCTACAATGTCCCGCGCACGCATTACTGAGGTTCGATACAATTTCGACGACATGACTCTCGAGGCCGAGCTCCACGCTGATTCTCGATCGCACCCCGTTCTGCTGGCCGCCATATCGAAATTCGGTCACATCAACACCGAAAGGAACACCGCCAAAGTTCGCATCTGCATTCGTTTGACTAGCGCGGAGACGGGAACGGACCCCGTGTTTGAGTTGCTGGCGAGCGAAAACTTGTTTCCGCACAGGGACACCCCACTTTCGAGCCCAACTCGCACCATCTTGGACTCTCTATACGCCGGTCGACCACGGGATATGCGCAACATCCGTCCACCACCGCCGTCGAACATCTCCGCATCCCTCGACTCTCACCGAGTCCAACTTCGGGACGACCAAGCACGAGCGGTGACAATTGGCGAATCACGACACCCACTATTGGCGATTCAGGCAGCTTTCGGGACTGGGAAGACAGTCGTGGGCGCGCTGCTCGCAGCCCGCCTAGCCGCTCCGGGACAGTTGGTGATTGCGACAGCAACTACGAATGTGGCAGTAGCCCAGTTTACTGATACCCTCCTCAAGTTGGACGACATCCGGCACCTCTCCATCCTACGATTCGTAGCCGACACGTCATTGCAGGAGGGCGCACCGTAACGCCTGTCGACTTGCATACGGTTCTTCATGGGCTAGAAGCCAGGTATTCCGATTCCTTGACACCTCAGAAACACCGCCGCCTTCGACGCTACACTCGGGCACGTCGACTCATCGAAACGATGCTTTTCCACCCGAGACAGACGGTCAACTTATCGGAAGAGGACAGGGAGAAATACAGAATCGCGGAGATTATGTATTCCGAGACCACAGAACGTGCGATAGCTATACTACTCCGACTCCAGTTTCCATCGTTCCTCTGTATAACAACGTCGTCGCTGCTCAACTCAACACGCCGTAAGGACTCTTTTACGAGGCGTTCTGGCACTGTCGTACCATCATCGCCGACGAAGCATCCCAAATACCCGAGCCAGTATTCCTCGCCATCGTCACCCGCTTCAGATCAGCGCACCATATTTGTATCGGTGATGTTCAACAACTTCAGCCGCACCTACGCTGCCCGCGCACCACCCTGGCAGCACGTATGGCCGGTCGAGAAACGATGGATTTACTACTGAGCAGGGAGATTCCACTAGCACCGTTGGTGACGACTTTCCGAGCCCTCCCAGCCCTCAACCAGCTCCCCAATATGCTACTTTATGAAGGAGCACTCGTGTACGGGACACCAGCGCATGCGCGCAGTCGTCTGATCCGCCGCCTGTTACTTCCCAACCCGCGGGTGCCTTTCGTGTTCGTAGACATTCGGGGCACATCGAGAACATCTCACACTCGGTCCCATTTCAACGACGACGAAGCGCAGTGTTGTGTGGACATCATCCTGGACCTGTTCTCCCGCGACATTCCAGCAGCGGCTATAGGGGTCATCACTTTTTACAAGGAACAATTTTCTCGCCTCAGGGAGTTTACCAACAAACACGGAGTCGCCCTACATACCGCTGACTCAGTCCAGGGGCGCGAAATGGACGTCGCTATCGTCCTAACCACTAGAACCGACATTGACGCCTCCACTGGCGACTTCCTCAACGACATCAAGAGCATCAACGTGGCCATTACCCGCTGCAAGCACGGGCAATTTGTTTTAGGCTCTGTACGGGCGCTTCGCACTCTCCACGAACCTGATCCTACAGTGGGCGCACAGCCACGACGTCGTGATCGAAACTGAGCGCTCCCGGACATTTTCGCGTAAACACCTCGTTCAATGCACGGATCCGACTCATACACGTAATCACCTCCGGCAGACTATGACTATGACTACGATATCGCCATGTACATATTATCACGACACTTATCGTAAAGGGAACACCGTCACCTCATTAATCACACGGCAGATTTTACCGCAGCAATTAAACACGGAGCTCAAGATAACATCTATTATTCCTTTTTTTCCAATCTGCACTACACCGATCGATCAGGGACTCACAAGGTTATTCTGTTTAGGAACGCGATCGGCACTGGACCCCTACAGCGAACGTTCTCCACCCTCGGCAGGCAGGTCACGGCTACAGAGCAACCAGGTCTGACACTACATCTAGCAGCAGTAAGTTTTCGCGATTACACGCTTGCTCTTTCGCTCCTTGCCCTGACTACCCGCCCTTGACTTATCGTCGAGGACCGACGTTTTCGTGAAAGGGGGGAGGGAGGTGTAAGAGTCAGTATATCTACAGTATTTCCCGGTAAACGGTCAAGGAAGGCAAGGGGTGAGTCATCTGACGATTCGCAGCTAACTTAGAAGCTTTCAGGGAATGATGGAGAAACCAGGCGGCGAAGGAACAACATCGGTCCGACGACGTGGAGGAGCCAAGGGAGGTCATTCAAGGACGAACGGAGCCCAACAGCCTCGGACCGGCGACGCCTCCCCACCGGACTACCGTACTGTACCGTGCTATATTGTGCCCAATACCTGCTCCAATAAAGTATTGTTGTATTCCTGTAGTTCTGAGCATTATATCTTGGAGGCATATAGGCCCGGGACATAACTAAACAAGCGTACGAGAAGGTACTCTTTTTCTTCGATTCTGGGGCACAAAAATCCGTCATAAAAGAAGAGATAGCAGAGCAGTTTGGCCTCCCAAGTTTAAGGACAGAAGTCTGCACCATGTCAGGCATAGGTGGCCACGTAGAAAGTTTCGAGAGCCACGTCGTCACAATAAAGGTGAGCTCGGTGTTTGGAGATGAACTAGAAATGAAGATGCTCACGAAACCGATACTCACCAATGGTTTCCCAAGCGTTAGGCTCACAGAAAACGACATCGATTTCTTAAAAGAAAACAACATTTGCCTGTCAAATTCGAATCTGCGGGGAGAACTTCAAACCCCTCACATACTTATTGGGCTTGACTACTACCACGAACTCATATCTGGTCAAAACCACGCCATCAAAACACCCTCCGGGCTTCATATTGCGCGGACAATATTCGGTCCGACAATATACGGTAAAGGATCATTAGCAGGAGAGAGCATCTGCTGCAATTCCTTTCATGCGACAACAGCTCTTCATGAACAAAGCGAGCAAATAATGCTCCGCAAAATGTTCGAATTAGAAGGGCTAGGAATCACAGAAGAGGAATGTCACACCGATGACAAAACTCACAAATACTTAGAACATTATTCCAAAACAATTCTGTTCGAAGATGGCTACGTAACAGCCCCGTTCCCTTTGAAAGAAAATGTTGTCCAATTAGAAGACAACTACAGCGTGGCGA
>UZAF01000155.1:0-13405 GCA_900617895.1 Haemonchus placei | reverse complement strand
ATTGCCATACCTAACGTGCACAGGAATGCACTTCATTCCTGCTCTCAGCAGACAGGGTAGGGCTGGAAAGGAAAAAGTTGCTGGCTCACATTAGTGGAAACACGCATCCCTTCAACGTCCTCTCTGACATGATAACTTTCTATGACAAAAACAAAATTCAACGAAGAAAGCAGTAGCTATCTGGATAGGAACATCGGTGGAGCAGTCTCTTATGAAAAAGTTTATAAGAACAGCAAAATGATGTTCATTGAGGTAGTCACTGCCAATGGTAAGATCCCTTGGCTTATTCGCCACCGGTGTGGAAGTTGACAAAGATGTGTACTGACAAAGATGTACAAAGAGTACTGTGTACGAGAATATATTGGTAGACGTGCTGAAGCACTCCGCTCCTGTGGAAGCAGCCCGCGGTCCTTCCAGAAGGACGGTACTCCAGCCCACAGACGCTCTGTCAAGAGAGGTGCGCTAGCTGCACGATTTCATCTGCTTGAAGGAATGACTACACTTCTCTCCAGATTTCGGACTACTTGGCTCCTTCATATGGTCCCTGATTATAAGAGGACCTGTCGGGTTAGCACTCCTAGTTTGGAGTCCTGAAAGCAAGGCTCAAGAACTCCAAGAAAATAACATTCGTGTTCGAGAATCTATTCCGAACAGTAGGGGATATTCCGAAGGGTAACTGTAGCTTGTTGATGCACATGATGTAAGAAAACGAGTGTACAGATATCGTTGTCGGCCTCAGTTTCGAAGCTTGAATTACACTGCAATGAACAGGCGCCCATTCGCTGAATTTCTTCTCGTGTTTTGCTTGACAGGAAACATGTTCCTGCATAATTGGATCTATGACATTAAAAATTCGGAAAGATGTAATTGGCACGATAAACAATGATGGTAACTGGTAGTGCCAATAACCCAGAAGATACAAGTTCCGTTAGCCCTGTATGATAACAGAGGAGCTCTGGCAAGATGATGTGGGTGCGAAGAGACCGTAGACTGGCGGCAAGTACTAATGGCAGATGTCATCTGATCCGGAGCCACGGAAGGTAAGAGGTACCTGGTGTGTAACACCTTTCGTCTTGAAAGCGAATTTTTTTTCTTTGCATGTATGTGCATGTGGCACAGAAAGACGTGGTTGGAAAGGACATAGTTACAAACAACATAAAGCAAACGTTTTCTAGTTATACCTGATAAGGTGTCTGATTTCAAGTGCTCGACCATTTCAGCAACAGCAGTGAACGAACAATTCAAATAGTGCTCTCTCAAATTCTCGAAAACTTTGCGAAAATGGGTATGCGATGCTGAAGATGCGAACGCAGAGATTCTGTGGGTATTTGCAGGATCAAGCTGTACGTATGGAATTTTTTAGGTTTTTCATCATTTCTATCTCGATGATAATGACGTGATTTTCACTTTCAATTTTGAGCCGTGTTCCATTGAAATTCACGTTTCAGATAATGAGGATGGCGCCATGCCCTCAGTGGCTTTGTTATCAAAGTGCTCACGAGGCTTTTTTCATGGCTCCTTCGCATAAGATGTGCTTCTGTCTCCTCCGCAGCGCCAGTTCTACCTCGGGTTTTTCACTCATTCTACCTTGCAGCATTAATACCTTATCTCATGACGTCGGACTTATTTTGAATGACGTATCTTTAAACACTATATGATGCCTTTGAAGCTGAATTGGAAGAATGCGTCTCTATCACCTGTCACCTGCTTGACCATCGATATCCTCTAGCGGGCGTCAGCTAATTTCCCATTCGTCTCTGTCGCGAACCAAACTAGTCCTCCGAGCCATTCCCCCCACTAGACATGGCGTTTCCTTATACTGTGCTTTCACAAGGGAGCCTGACTATTGTGTCATCAAGCGCTGTGATAATCGTGCAACATTATGAGAGAAGCAGTCAGTAACCGCTGTGGTTTAACGGTCATCACAAAATCGCATGAAGTGTCAGGACCACATTATCATCAATCCCTTGAAGTGAGTTACTGATGTCTTGATCTCGTTCTTTAATATAGCTCTGAACTCCAGCTCCCTCTTTGCACTTGCATGAGTCGAAAAGCTTCGTTGCGCCTTTTTCGACAGGCTCAGCTACCCGACTACATCGTCATCCTGTCTTTACCGAGGCCCACACATTTAAGGTGTAGAACAAGGTACTAGTGATCGCAGTGTCAAAAGTGCAATTTGGATCGGATGTTCTTCGACATCTCAACAAATCCCTTGATATTCTCGGATTCCTCTCACTATTTAAATTCTTTTCGCTCAGCTCCGGAGCAGGGTCCCTCATTATGTAAGCTTCTCGACTTAAATACACATAGCTAGAGCATCCAAAGATATTCGCGTTTCTTGTACGCTGAATCGAAACTACCCAAATTTCCAAGTCTTCAGTTAACGCTTCTTCTATATGACTCACAAGTTCATCGCGAATAAGTGGCCTGCGAGGATAGCATTTACTCAAGTCTCTTACTAAGCTTTATCCGTTCCCTTCCATTCTGTTCCGTGAGCCTCTTCGTGAGGCCCCTAGCGGTTCTTCTGGGACTGATCTTGGCGTTGTAATGACATACCATGGCCCTAAAGGAAGCTTTATCCTCTCTGTAGAGCTATACTACGACCATATAAAGTTCTTCGTTTTCTCCTTCTTTGTACTTTCGTGTTGCTTCACAAAGAACGAAAGTTTTCAAGCTGGAGTGAAGCCACATGTTCTGGATTGGAAACGTCGGATTCGGTTTATCAATCTTTTTTACGAATCAAGGTTCATGACCAAATTCGCGTTTGACAAGGACACCTGCACATATGAAGCTTCTGCTATCGCATGTCAAAAAACAGTTGGTCACGATACTTGAAAATGGAGTGCGATGTCTTCCCAATACGGAACTTTGATGTCATGAATAATCTTCCTGGCTTGCGCCAACCCAATTTTAAAGCACGCTTCCAATTCAAGCCTCCGTGCATTGAAAGCCAGATCGCCATCTCCACTCTTTCTTTTTCTTTATTTTACAGTTTTTATAGCCTCTGGTGGCTCTAAGATACCGGCAGCCTCTCTCGAGCTGTCCCACCGAAGCGGTCGCATTGGGGCTACTCCATTTTGAGAGAAATGAGACCTATCTAAATATATACTGCTTTTGGTTCATGTTCACCCGCGAGTAGCTTGCCATTCTTCAAAGTTGTCACAGATGTTACTAAAGAAGAAAGCATATTTAATGAAGAGCATTATTTTACTAGTAAGTATTTTACTTACCTTGTTTGCGTTGATGTGTTTCTTGTGGTTTATTTAGATTAGTGATTTCTTCTTTGAAGATGTCCTGTCCGGCGACACGGTCACACGTGTGATCTCTATCGATCAGAGATCGCGCTGGAAACCGCGCACGCATGCTGAACGTCAGTACGTGGCAAAGCATCGAGAGCATTTGACACGTTCTTCTTAATTCGCAAGAGCACTTTTATCTTTCTTTCTATTATTCTAGAGCATTGTAAGTATTCCATGTAAGCCTTTGAACTACTGAGCTTCTCATCTTCTTCCTTAACATTGAGGTTGATCACTGGAGCATTTATTCATATTTTGGTCTTTTAGAGCACTTTATCATTTAACCCTTTTTGACTGTTATGCCTCAATTGTATTGTGCTTTACTTCACTTATGCTCGTAGTGTGCTTTAATTACCTGTGCCTTGGTCTCATTATTGTTGTATTGTTTTGATTAGTTCAATACAGTTTAATTAACCAAGTTTTAGGATCAAGCTCGGTAGTGCGAACCTGGAGGATACATGTAGGCATCAGATTCTAGCCAGGCTTACCCGAAAAGGTCAAGGGAATTATTCTCGGTAATGACCCGAATATTTCCGGTCATACGTTCCTGCATACAAATGCAAATTTCACTAAAAGGGGATCTGTGGAGCGAAGAGAAGCGAAACGAAGAGAAGCTCGGCTGCTCGAGAAGAATGTACGCGAAGCCAGCTTTCGACGTCGTATTCGTAAATTTTTAGTTATAGGGATTTATCGAATAAAAGACTTTGGATGTGAAGCTGCTCTATAGTTTATATGAAGTGCTCGTCGAAACTGAAGCTTTGTTCATGAGTGATAATAAGTAATCAGGGCTGCGCTACCACTTTTTTAGATCCAGACGTAGAGCAGAATTCCTCGTTTAGTAGTGTTGGAAGAAACACATGGTGGTCTGATTTAGCGGGTACTTAGAATTGAGAAGCGTAGGGCGATGGGTAGGCTCATTGAGGGAATGGACCGGGCGCATACTCACTGGGATGTTTTAAATACTAGAAGGGAAGCCAGTGTCGCTGTGTTATTAGCTTCTGCTTGTTGCTCTCGGAGTAACAACTGACTCGGAAAGTCCTCAACACCATAGAAACTGTAGGTTCTGGAGCAAGGCATTGTAGGCATTGAATTCAAAACGCACAAGATGTCTACACTGAGCGCATCAATGAAACAGCAGTGCGCAGAACATGCAAAAAAGAATGAGTGATCCTGAAAAACTTGAATAGAGCTTATGAGCGCCAAACACAAGGAAAGGGGCATGGCAGGCACTTAAGGATCGACTTCAAGGAAGCGACAATAGGTTTTAATAGGTAAACAGAGAGTTTTCTTGACAGCTAGATAGGCACGTTAACAACACTGTAATAAAGCACATTTCGAAGAACAAAAAGAGTTATAGAACCCGACCCTGAGACAAGAATGATGTCCTTGACGTTTGTCGGTCCACCCTTGGGATATACCCTACACTCGACATTTCATTCAAAATCAGAATGGTTTCAGGCTCGTTTATCCTGACCTTGAAGAAAAGGGACGGTCTGGTTGGGTGAAGCATATATCGATAGGAAGCTTCTCAAACCGTGCGTGTGACAAAACCCAAATTCAGTACGGGCCCTCGGCTCTTACACAGATGTGACATAAAATAAAATGCAACAGACGCAGAGCTGCTTCAGACGACGCATTTCTTTCTAAGACACAATATCTTTCCATGCCCTTTCATGCGCTAATGGCGTTTTCCTTACTGTTTTGACCCTTTCCTACTGTTTGGATTTGAGGTTGAACAAGTCAATCTTTTATCCAACTTTCCAGCAAAGAACTCATCTTTCCTCGCCGTGGTCTCTACGAGTGAATATTTCATTGTACACTCTTCACGCGGATCTATTCTCTCAGTCATCACTAACCTTGTTTTATTTTCGGAATAAGTAACAATTTTCGACCCATCCTCTTATTACCTGTTGGCCCTTCTTCAGCGTTGTTCCCACTATTATACAGTTCTTCACTGCACACTCGCTATGCGGCTCTGTTCTCTTATTTACTACCAGTCCTATGTTATTTCGGCATTTTGAGCCTATCTTCTACACAACTTTTTACCACATCTTGCTCTTCTTTTTACTAATCTTCCTATGTCTATGATGTATCCTTTATCGCATTTTTAAGGCAAATATTCAATGCAAAAGACGCAAAGAATGAAAAGAGCCCCAGCGGACAACGGCAATCCACGCGTCTGGTTACTCGACACATATACCGCGAAAATAAAAAAAAGAACGTCGCTCGTGTTGCGGCTACAGGACTTACGCAACCATTGGACGAGCTTTTTTCTTAACTTTACTTTGTGCGCCAATATACTAGTGTACGTATGTACTGGTGTCCCAGATAAGCGAGAAAACAATCCCTTCCGAATTTATATTCAATATCGCAATCAAAGGAATAAGCACAGCACGGCAAAGAATATTATCTTTAAGAAGCTTGTAGGTTCTACTTATATCAGTTTCTTAAGGTAACACTGCAGGCAACTTATTGCGAAAATTGTAATTTATATTGCGTATTACGCAATACATATACTGCGCATAGACAATATATCTGAAACTCTCACTAGAGTGCTGCATATTGATCCTAGATGGACAAATCAACCAACCTGTCAAGTACTCCCAACTGCTTCTACTCCTCAAGATAAGGGAAAGTGACAGAGCGCAAGGCAGTAAACTGTGTGGAGTCACTTTTATGTTCCCAGAGAGTATGAAATAAAGTTTCTACAATTAACTACCATTCTACGGTGCAGCTCGAGAAGCGTATGACTACGTCATTGAATCACTTTCCAGAGGAGTATGCCTCTACCTGAACTGGAGGTGTAAGGCCAATACTGATGATAGGCCTTGCGAGTTCAGACATTCTGAGCAAGAAGGAATAATATAAAAAGAAAGGCTGAAAGGACTACCATGGCAGTTTCGAAAAGGCGTTTTCTTATTCTAAGCTTAGTCCATTCCATTTCAACATTTCGTGATTGGTTAGTGGGTTAGTAAGTAGCGTACGATTCCTTTATGTTCGGCTGGTGTTGACAAAAATATATAGCCACACAAAACGGAACATTGTGTCGTCTGGCACCCATAGACTAGATCCATTCTATAGTTTAATGTTGATGCACAAGTTTGAATAGGTTCCAACAATCGCATCCTTATAGATCACAAAAATACTATTTGAGAGACTTGTAAGAAATTTTCGCGATATCCTGAACATCTTTAATATTCGAACCATACGTGAGACACTCTTGTTCTGTGGTATACTTCTTTAAAACCCGATGGCATGTTGGCATAATCTGATACAAACGGTATCGTCGATCTCACTTTTCTTGCAGACGTGTTTTTGAACGGGTTATTGATTCAACTGTAATTTAAAGTTATTCTGCCGAGAAATGATATGCAAAAGCTCATTTGATGTTGTTCACCAATCACCAAGGCAAGCACAAGATGTTGACACACATTTTGTCATCGAAAGAAAGAGTAACAAGTGATCCACAGCCTCTCTCAACATTGGTGAAATGGGAGTTCTCTATAACTCAAAACATAGTGATACTTTGTTTGACATAAAAATCGTGTGAATAAAGCGAGTAAGCGAGTACCGAGACAAATAATACATGCTATTTACGTTAGAGTGTGTAAAGTAATTCGACTATGCCTCCCAGAGGGTACACAAGAAGCCCTATCATAGCACCCCCATCATAGTAAGGCATTGTGAGCCCAAAACCCACACTTAGAACACTTTTGCCGTTCGTCTTCGCCCTATTCTCAGTTGCCGTTTGGGATTCTTATGAAACAGATGATACAGTACATAATTCCATCTGGGACACTGTTCTTCCAATAGAGAACTTCCCTGACGCGTTCATGTCTATTTCAATGCCGCCTACTGCTACGAGAAAGAAGAAGTAATGAGAACCTTTGAAAGCCTGACGTTTCTTTGAGAGCCTAATCGAGGCGTGATTGGGTGGGCGTCCTCTAGAGAGCAGTTCAGCACGTCTGGCCAGCTGTAGGCAACTCTTACGCGATGACCGATGGAGTAATAATTGGGACATCAATATCCTTTATAATTCCGATAACTTACTTGATATGGTCTTGTGCTTCCTTTTTCCGCCTCTTCCAGAAGAGTGATAATTTTGAGTGCAATCCAGTGTATGTCTGAAATAAGCTCTTATGTTGGGGCCGGAACCCCTTCTTGAGAAGCGAAACTATGTATTGCACAGACGTCCGGTCCATCCCTCAAAAGAGCGGTTCTACTTCATGATCACAGCGAGCAGAGCATGTTTTCACTTTGTAGTGATTCCCATTTTCCGTTACATGAATATTCATTGGTGGGATCTACCAAGAAATTAGCATCGCAAAATCATAAAGTATCTCAATAGATAACGCGCTCAATTTCCTTCATGAAGGCAGTCAGTGGTTGATTTCTTTGGTACAGGGCGTTTTAGTGTTCACATAACCTGGAACCGGTTTCGATACCGAGATGTGAATGACTTAATTTAGAATTTACCTTAAAGCAATTCCTACTGTTTAATCCAGCCATTTCCAGAATTCACTGTTTGAAGGGAGCATGTTCTTCATTGACGTGACTAATGAGCTCCCAGTATTTCTGAAGGTATTGGTTAAGACCTCTGAATTGAACTCCATCACATTCAAGAGAGAAATCCAGCTCCTGCAAGTTAAGAAGAACTGCGAAGACACACACATTTTCATCTGTTCTTTGCAAGTAGGAAACTACAGAGATGTCGAAAGGGATACTTCGTCTTCGTCCTCGTACGACCTTTTGATGTAGTGTACGGGCGTTCATTCGGTTCGGAAGAGCTCGCTGCACTCATTGCAAAGAAAGATTTCATTCTTGATTGTAAGGGCTTTGGAGATCCTTTTTTGCTTTTGTAGTTCTTCAACGTCCTGTCATGACCACAATCCGGACAGCTGCCCGAATCTCTGCAACAGAAGCGTGCGACTCCGTGCGAATCTGCAAACTGGGAGATGTTCGAAATGAAAGCGGCAATTCCGTATTCTCTTCACTGGGATTGGACGGGCGTTCACCCATACTAGCACCGAAGATGAAAAGCGATCTACGAGAATACGGAGCATTCTCGCTCAAAGGAAACGTAATCAACACCGATCAGAATATAGCACATATTTATGAAACGGAAATGCTTGTCTTAGTAAAAATCATGCATGTAGAATAGGTGGAATGATAGCCTTACCGGGGTCACTTCGCGATTACATGAAGTAAAAAATGAACAAAGGTAGAGTTTGGAACAAAACTTCCAGATAAAATAGTTTTCCTCAACTGCAATTCATCTGATTAACGCCTTAGGTGAATTGCACAAAGACAAGATACCGCAGAGATTATGAAAAAGCGAGCTGAGATTTCATAGTAGAAGAAAGAAATTGCACAGACTCAATGTTTGAGCAAATCTTCAAAATGAACAGAGGTGCGTGGCGACATTGTAGTAACCATACAAGATTTCATAATACTCGTGAATACTGTGGAGTGGCAAAATTCTAGTAACCACAAAAGATTTCATAACGCTCGGAACGAAGGAAGATTTCGTAATCCCCAGAATGGACCATGTGGCGCGGGCAACTGCAAAGAACACACAAAAAGAGCTTATACTGCACGCGGAAATGTGGAGGTGCGTAGCAAACTTATTTAAATCTTACTTTTTTGCATGTCATAAACGTCTGCTGAATCCTGATCTGTGCTGATATTTGGGCTTCCTTTAGTTAAGATCCTCAATTAACTTGAGATGATAAAACGAGGAATCTTTATTGTGCAGCTCGTGTGTTTATCTGCGGTACTGAAATGGGAGAACGCGCACTCGATCCAAGTGGCAGGATTTTGGGGAAAAGGTATACACAGAACGGTAGTCTCCGAAACATCAGTAAAACATCAAAATGTGACAGGAATATGGATAAAAAGATGACTCGCTTGTTCCCGAATCGAAAAAGATCAGTAGTGACTAAGAGATAAAACAATGAAGTAACGCAAATGTAAAAAAGAGTGAAGAGTAACAAGATATATATAAAAGGATTGATTAACACGTTGGCGGAATGAGCGCGGGACATATATGTCCCGCGTTTCGCAGGCCGTGTGGGACAACGCGGGACACATGTGTCCCGCGCTCATTCCGCAATTTTTTCTTGCGCATGTGTGATTTATTCATATGTTTTTTGGGTTTATATTATAGATCAAGCAGTAACAAAGCTATTAACAGAATGGAACTTGAAAAGATCAGATATGCTTCATCTTCACACAGGTTTTCCAAGCCTTACCAAATCATGAGCCTACTTCAAACATTGACACTTATTGAGATCAATAAGCAAGTGAAATGGGAACATTGGAAGCAAGCTATTGAATTTGAGTTTTAACAGCATTGAGGAGTTCTAGTTCTATGTCAGAAGATGGCCGAGTTGTAAAGCATTTTCCGAGTTTTCTTCTCTCCCAGCCATTTTCATGTCTGTACAAGCTTTTTTTAAAGCGGAATATTTATTATACAGAACCTTTTTGTGTGCTTTTCATTTTATTAATTAACTTACTAAGTAGCGATATGTAGTTAGAGGTAGTTGTCCCTCTAAAGCTTCGAAATCTCGCGGTCGACGGGGCCGCAAATATTGCGTCGGTCTCACGCCGCCAAAAATGCCCAAACGCGCGTTGTCGTCAACGTGTTAAAGTTTGACCCACTCACCTCCAGAATCAAAGGGAATCCGTAGCACGTAAGAGTGAAGAGCAGCCACTACGAGTATGCAATGAAATATAGTAGCAGTATAATAGTATGGAAACAGAGAGGAAAGACCCACAAGTAGTAAAAAGATGGACAAAAGTTCGATTTACCCATTTTGATGTAAAACAGGATCAGGGGTAAGTGAGGGAGTAGATAGGCGTGACGACTGCACAATGAAATATTCAAACGCAGAAAAAACTTCAGTAAAATACGGGTGAAAGATTGATTGTTTATTCTCGAATTCAAACAATAGGAGAGTGATCGAAACGATAAGGAAAATTCTATTAACACAAATACTGAAAGTGCACGGGAAGAAATTGTGTCGTAGAATCTGCGTCTGTTGCACAATTTATTTTAGAGGAAATTTTCGTTTGTGTGTGCATGTGTGATAGCGCGTTATTTGACACTACACCATTTCTACCACAAGAAGATTACAAACACAGAACTCGCCCACCTTTCTCAACGATAGAATGGATAGTGGGAATGGAATTCCAGAATAGAATGGAGTAGACTAATTTGTCTCACATATCAGAAACATCAGAATCTCAGTAGGTCTCTGAAGCCATTTTGATTGCCAGTTCAGCCTCCACTCAGTTGGTGTTCTGAGATGACATTTTAGTTGGTCTCGTAGTTCATACGCGGTCATATTCAGAAGCTGAGAGGTTTTCGTGGAGATCATAGAGGGTGGCGAAAAATTACGAGCGCGCAACCTTGACACGATCACGTGCCTGCTTTGAGTATTAAAGTCAGCTTTTACACTTCAGTTGCTTTCTTTACATATTCGAATTCGATAATAAGCCTATGCAGAGAAAGTTGCTCTCAAGTCAGGTCTGCACAAATCGCGAGGCGATTGCATGCCTAGTCAGCGGCTGGATGAAGAATACTGGAATTTCGTCGCAGCTCAGAGTTCTCCTGAACCCAGTTCAAAAGACTGTGAAGCAATGAAAAAAGGAAGGACACCCCCTAATCAGGCCAGGAAGAGAAAGAAGCGGCTGTCAATACAAGGAGGATGCGTAAAATTATAACGAAGAGGATTGACCGGAGCCAGGAGGGGGGGCGGGGGGAAGGAGCCTAAACATAATGGGAACAGTTCGAGATCTCCAGAAAATCCGTTCAAATGATGATGAAAAATGACCGCGGCCTTCGAAGTTATCGCCTATTGAATTGTAATGTTCTTACCGAAAAAGCAAAGCAAAGTCGAAAAGAAAAATGCAAGAAATTGCGGGAGTTTTTCGAGATGCGCCGAATTAAAGGCATCGTTCACGATAATTTTGGGTAATCCAGATTATGATGAAAAATGGAAGACAAAATCGAAACTAGTGCGACTGAGGTGGAGAAACTGCGTGCATCGGTGTTTTCAAAGTGAAAAAAGGCTTCGAAAAAACGTTAAAAAAACGGGCTGGACGTGAATGAGACCAGAAAAAAGAGGAAGGGTGGGGCGTCCGAACGAGCTAAAAAGTGTGTTTCACTGCGCGCGTGTGGGTCCTAGTGCGAAGAACAGACAATGGTAAGCAAAAATTCATTCACTTATAAGCATAAGTAAACAAAAAAAACCTTAGTAACAGCAAAAGTAGCTCACCTTTTTCAGCCTTTAGGAGTAGGAAATTAAATAGGGGATTGTGGCAGCAAAAAGAAAAACAGAGGAAAGAAGAATGGGAGAAAAACATCGCCTCATCACTCGGCGATTAGCTGTTTACGCGTGGGTCCTAGAACGAATAATAGCAATCTGTATTGTCTAAACACTCGTCTAACGTGACACCGATCGAGGGGCGGGAACGCGAACTACGGCAACAACGGGACTGCCACTATGCCCTGGACGTCGAGATTGGGGAGGGGGGAGGGAGAGGGTCCCTTCTACAACCCATGGGGGCCGCTTAGTATTAATAAGGAAAGAACTCAATAACTTTTTTATCATGAACGGTGCCTTCTCGGACCTGGTCTGACGAAAAAGTGTTTACCGTAAAAGTGGCTAGAAACTCTCAGAATCACCGTCAGCTTTTGAACCACCTCTTAAGAACACTAGGAAGAGAATAATTGCCACAAGACTTTTGTTTCCCAAAGGTTTAATGATTTGGGAAGGTATCAGTGCATCAGACAATATTCCGTTGATTTTCATTTTTGACAAAAATGTGAAAATTGATGCGAATTTCTACCAAAAAATCCTTGAAGGAGCTGTGCTATCCTCAAAGCAAAGTCATCTCAGCCTCATCTTTTAGCAGGACCGGGCTCCGGCCCATGCAGCCAAATCCACCAATCTCTTCTCGAGACCGAAAATGGCTCCTGTCTGACGAAGGACCTTCTGTAGCCTTCCAATATCCCAAATTCAAGTCCTTTAGACTTTGTTGCTTGGGGTTATGTGGAAGAGGAACTAAGGAATAGAAGCGTGAAAAGTTTGGTGACTTTGAAAAAGGAAGTATGCAAAATTTTGGACAGTTTGACATCAACTACCTTCGGAGCAACGTTGACTCGATGATAAGACAAATCGATGCTCGTATCGAAACGGAAGGCGGGCACTTTGAAAATGTGATTTTGTAATGCCGTTGTTTGTTGATTTGAGAAATTTTTTTTTCATGTTGGTATGCAAACAATAAATTTGGAGCGTTGTATGACGCACGCAATTTTTCGCCACCCCGTAGAGTAGTGAGGAGTATATTTTTACAAAACTCGCTATCTTAATTTCGTAACACTTTCGTTATCTTCCATCACCATCATATCAATACCAGAATAGCGTGAGAATAATTCCATCCAGAAGTGAGTGGATGTTCCGTCCCCCAAGGCTTACTGGCAGAATGCACGCAGGTGCACCTCGACATGGTGTACTTAAATCAGCTGAAAGATGGAGGAATGGGAGGGATCCTTTTTGGTGGTTCGTAACCTAACTAAGGTTTGACTATCTTCTCTTTTTTTCACAAGAAAGCGTCCCCTTTCAGAATGACGCACCTCCATTTCTACGCAGTGTAATATAAAAGACAATTAATAACGATAACGAATGTAATAGGTACATTCGTTATCGTTATTATCGAATAGATAGATACATTCGATAGACTGAGAGGAATGTTACGACTATGTGGGAATGACAACTTATAAATAGTTTTCGAATGTTATACTTGTTGTTTGTGTATGATGACGATTTGGTTTCATGTTTCGGATTGATAGCATTGAATCGATTGGCTCTAGACATTTCTTTCATGTGCATCCGAAAGGTAAGAACATGAGACTTATGTTTTGTAAATTTTATAATCCATAACTAAACAGCTATAATAATAACACATAGCGTAGGTATAATATTCAGGTTTCATATAGTTAGTTATTACAAGTTAATGGCATTTCTTGTAATGTTTTTGCTTTTCTTCTTTCTTTCACTCGCTTTTTCTCCGCTTCCTTTTGTCTTCTTTCACCCTTTCTGTGC
>UZAF01000154.1:0-13410 GCA_900617895.1 Haemonchus placei | reverse complement strand
TTGCAGGGAGCAGCTTGCTGCCCTCGAATCGAAACTGAACAATGGCACAACTCGTCAAAAGCGTCAGGCTTCCAAAGTTGCCTCTCTATGGGCAAACAAAAAAGTCTTCTACTTCTTTGATATTAGTCTCGGTGTGTGACAACGCAAGCAACTGAACGACAACTTTCCCTTGAAGAACCGAGTCGTTTTTTTGTTTCAGGAGATCCAATGAAGGCGCTCGTCAAAAAGACACTCGCCTACCTTGCCGCTCGCACATGTCTCACTTTTGTTGAGAACGCAACAGCTACTAATCGCATTCGAGTGTTCCCAGGTTCTGGATGCTACTCGAGCATCGGAATGATTGGAGGGGAACAAGATTTGTCGCTAGCCGATGGCTGTGATACGGTGGGTTTCCCGAACGCCAGCTCCTGTATAAACGTAGAACTTCGTGTAAACTATGGGAATGCACTTTCATTCCGCTTCCTAATTTCAAGCCTGGATCCTTCGGTTCAGGCACAAAGTTCAGTGTGTCAATGTGTTCAGGTCACAGTTAGCGCAGACAGCGCACAATTTGACGAAAAGTGTCCCCCTTCCACTCATATTTTTAGTTTATTTCTTAGAATAGGCCATAATTAATGTGTTACAGATGGGAATCATCGCCCATGAATTCATGCATGCTCTTGGAATATTTCATATGCAAAGCCGCTTCGACCGTGATTCTTTCATTACAATCGACTTGACCAACGTGCCGGTAAATTAGTTTAACTTAAAGTTTCTTAGTAATACTGGCAAGGCAAGGACCTATCTTGCTACTCTCAATTTGCCGTATTTGTATACATCCTCAAACCAGTCCAAATTAGGAATAGAGACCTGCTGAAGATGCTTAGGCCAAGGAAACAGTGAAAAAAAATCGGGTTAGGACAGTTATTTGTCACTGGCGGCTAGAGCCGATACATTTCTTCTGTGTGAACTCGTTGCACTATCATTTTCCTCTGCTAGGAATTTGTACTGATATTCTGAAACTTTGAGTAGGAGGGAAGTACACTTGAGTTGGTTCCGTCGTTGCCTTCTTATGTGCTGGATCCGTTCTGCGGGAGTTGTTGCTTCAGTTTATTCTCTTTAAACAGTGGGCCTCCCACTACGATGCGTAACTGATGAAAATGTCATTTTAGGCAGAGAATCAACACAACTACAACAAGCTAACTTCGGAGGAGTCAGTCAACTATACTCCCTACGAGTACGGCAGCGTTATGCACTATGATGCTCAATCGTACGTATTCCTTTTTAAGTACCGATTAGTAATTATTACTGTTCATCATGCACGCGCAAGCGTGTAATTAAAGGGAGAGTTCACGATAATTTTGGGTAATTCAGATTATGATGAAAAATGGAAGACAAGAACGAAAATAGTGCGACTGAGGTGAAGAAACTGCGTGCGTCGGTTTTCCGAAATGGAAAAAGGCTTCAAAAAACCGCTAAAAAGGGGGCTGCACGAGAGTGAAACCAGAAAAATGAAGAAGAGTGGGGCGCCCGGACGAGCTAAACAGTGTGTTTCACTGCGCCCGTGTGGGTCCTGGTGCGAATAACAGACAATTGTAAGCAAAAATTCATTCACTTATAAGCATAAACAAACAAAAAAAAACCCTAGTAACAGCAAAAGTAGCTCACCTTTCCAACCTCTAGAATTAGGAAATTATTAAAGGGATCGCGGCAGCAAAAAGAAAAAACAGAGGAAAAAAGAATGGGAGAAAAACATCGCCTCATCACTCGGCGATTAGCTGATGTGCGTGGGTCCTAGAACGAATAAGCGCCGAGATTGTGGGAGCCAGAGGGTCTCTTCTACCACCCATGGGGGGCCCATGGGGGGCGCTGAGTATTCCTGAAGGAAGAACTCAGTAACCTTCTTCAACGTGAACCGTGCCTTTAAATAAAGCTTACTAATAAGGTGAGCTTTACTCTATTACATACCCATTACCAGGTTCGCCACATCTGGAAATTCGATGACTCCGAAAAATGCCAGATATCTCCGAACAATAGGATCCCAGATGATTTCGTTCTATGACATAAGCATTATCAATACTCATTACAAGTGCAACGGTTAGTTGATGTTTACCGAGGTTACGGTAGTTATTAGCTCATGTTGGACAATCATAGAAGCATCTTGGCCACATATTGTCTACTTATTTATTTAATTAACTTTTTATTTATGCCCTTCCACCAGCTGAGAAGCACTTCTGTACAAATTAGTTTCATGTTGAATCCGAAACCGTTAACTTTGTTTGTATTGCAGCCATATGTGCAGCCAAAGGAGCGGCATGTGTGAATGGAGGGAAACGGAATCCGAAAAACTGTAATGCCTGCATTTGTCCGGCTGGCTACGGTGGAGCATTGTGTAGCCTTCGCGTAAGCAGCTTCAGATTATTAAAATGTAGTTTCACATGTTCGAAAAACCAGCAATATCGCAGAAGCACTGGTGTCCTGCAGTGATAGTAAGATTTCAGCCGGCTGGATGTGGAGCAGTGCTGACAGCAGCTGCAACTTGGAAATCGAAGAAAGTCGTTCTGGGTAATGCCACGAACCCTGACCTACGCGACACTTATGCGATGTGTAATGACTGGATTAAAGTTGGTTGACTGATACGTTTTTTCTCAGAAGGGGATCGCCCGATGCCTTGGCTGCCTTGTTTTAGGCACCAGCCGGGAAGAAAGTACAAGTTCAAATGACAGTAATGAAGGGAGTGCTTTGTCTCAATGGTTGCTGGACGCATGGAATTGAATTCAAGACTCTAGCTAATAAGCTTATGACAAATCCACGGTGAACCTTCAGCTACATAGTTACTATATCTATAGTCACATCCCCAAGGATCCTTTGAAGTTACCTGTGGCATGGGGTAACAGCGACAGAAGTGGATGAGACCCCTAGTAGTCGGGGATTTTCCTTGGATCCTTTTTCTATCAACTTGTTCTAGGTCATGCTGTGATGAACACTTGAAGAAAGTGATCACCAGCAGTATAAACCCGACTCCAGTCATCACATACAACGTCTATCAACAGTCGGAAATCACCTACCTCTACAAATATATTTGATTTCCCTGTGCGCTAATTTATTTATTTATTTATGAAAAATAAATAAAGATGATGACCGCAATTATTTCCATTTATTCACACATGCATTCACTTTATGAATGTTTCAACAGCCAGATTTCCTAGAGCGTTGTGTCGCTTATCACGAGGGTCTCTCGTTTGAGGCGCAGTTCACGAGATGGCAAAGATGGTTGCTAGGATTTCCCGCTAGAATGAAACTGTGGCCCCCAGTAACAGTTCGAGAGCCGTTGTCGGGCCGAATAAGGGCCTAGACAGGGCGCAACAAGGGCTCGAAAACCGGTTTGGCCTGCACAGGCACTCAAATTGGCCGTGTTATGCCGCCCTTGTTATTACTGCGCTGCTCACTTAACCAGGCGAATAGTGCACCTGAATGAGAGAACGCAGACAGACATCTCGTACAACTCCTTTTTTGCTGCTTTTTTGAAGTCTAATATTTTCCGAAATTCAACAATTTTGACCTTTCTTCGCCATTCTCGCACTATTCTGCACCATGGCTTCCACTGTTTATCTTCGGGTAAATACCTCAAAATAACTGTGTAGTGTGCCCACCTAAAGGCCAATAATTCTCTTTGCAGCTCCCGCCCTGTTTATGCCGTTTTTTGGCCTGAGAACGACCCGTGTACTGTCATTCTGTGCTACAGATTAATTCTAGCAGGGAATCTCAGAAACCATTTTTATCGTGTACTGTGCCTGCAAAGCCTTATTATTGGGCAATCCAGTTTCAGCGGGTGACAGATTCTGAAACAGTGGGGGCGACGTCCCTCCGTTGGTTTCCTTTAGCATAAAACGTGTTCATGCTTTGAGATATGACATAGCAACTCGAAATATTATTTTCCGGAAAATTCGCCTAGACCTTTCACCCCTGGTTAGCACTAGGACCTTTCTAGTCCTAGTGCTGACCAATTATTGAGCCTCGCTCCAAAACTTTGCAGCACTGCTAAGCACAGAGAAACTTTACAACTCGTAATTATTAAAGAAGACATTCAACTAAAAGAAGTCGTCGCCGAGATAGCGCAAAAAAATGCCCCTTATTTTGGCAACAAGTAATAATTCAGTGGACAAATTATGTCCGGACCAAAATCCACTCAAATCCAATTAATACTCTTCATCGTGGATTTTTCTTTCCCATCTTTCCAGCAATACACGAAAATTTCTTAAAATTGAAATAGTTACACCGAGCTTTAGGCGTTTCTTTTATTACGAGATTAGATTTCTGTACAATTTCAGTTACATTTCTGAGGATAGGACTTTTGAAAAGATGGACCTTATTGATATCGATTACAAGCAAGCTTTCCGAACTTCAAAAGCAATTCAGCAAACCTGCACCTGTAATTTGAGCGTGAATCCACTATTGCTCAACTTATGCATTATTGAAATTATATGTTCCCTATCCTGTCCTTATGAAAAAAGGTTCACAGTCTTGAGTTTTTAGAAGTCGCCTAAAACATGCCGTTCAAAGGGCCAGTTCAGATTCAAGGAAAGCGTAATTCTGTCAGTGGAGATAAGTGCCACATAACACCAAAACTCTCAACCGTTTATGCGACTTAATACATCAACTACGTTTCCACAGAGGCCGGATCATTTCTAACCCCATGTTCTAAACCGATGGGAGGCTCTACCACTAGACAATAGATCTGTATTCAGTATACAACAGCCGTGATGTAAAGACGGTCGACAGCGCATTTTGCCTTCTTTGGTGTGCTTTCAATGAATACGGGGCGAAGATGAGAAGGCTAGACGTTTATAGAAGGAGTGCTGGTTAAAATTCGAGTGAAAGTCTCTCCAGGAAATTGTCGGTTTGGGCAATGTCGTAGAACGTCTTACTTTCGAATAGCTAAAACAAGTATAGTCTTTAGTCTACCCGTTGTTCTGCAGTACAAAAATGCTAAGCTGCTAATCCCATTGGCGACTTACTGTGCCGAAAGTGAACACTCAGTGGTGGCGGTCAAAATATTCTGATCGGATTGAACATGGTCTACGGCAAGGTGATAGAGCACCTAAATATTAATAGGCCGATTTCATTTAATCTTCTGAGCGGTATCATATATAAGAGTGAGCAACTGATGCTCTCAAAACGAGCACAAGCATTGAACTGCATCTGCACTCCACTCTATTTTTTTTCCATCAGAAGTTCTCATTCCTGGTGAGATTTTCGGGAAATTTCGAAGAGAAATGAACTCAAAGCAAAGTCGATATGTTTCCTTCGTCTCCTTGCTCATGCTGCTTCTCGATGGCGGTTTTGCTCTCACGGATAGTGGAAGGGCTTCTTTGACGCAGGTAAAACTTCCCAGGCCCTGTCATCAGCTTCAGTTAGGAGATTTTTCAGGCACTTCGAGGAGTCGATCCTGAGCAACGTCGCGAGAGACTCAGAAACCTGCGACTCGTTGATATGGTCACTTCACCAGCGTCAACGTCAACCAACACCGATGATAATGTCAGAAGCCTTTCATTATGAAGTTATTCCACTTTTCAGTAACAAAGTATATAGATTATTATAGCAATCAATCAAAGCGAATCTAGCTTTTTTCTCCGGAGGTGGTCCAATCCTTGAACAGAATGGCATCGAAGGCGTCATTGATTACTTGTACGAAGGTGATATCAATCTCACAGAGTAAGTTTGAACACTATAGCAGCTGTTTGGCGATGAGCTTAGGAGTTCCAGTCGCAGAAATTACCTTTTAGGCTTAAAGTATCACCTTCAATAATTGCAGGGAGCAGCTTGCTGCCCTCGAATCAAAACTGAACAATGGCACAACTCGTCAAAAGCGACAAGCTTCCAAGGTTGCGTCCTTATGGGCAAATAAAAAAGTCTTCTACTACTTTGATGCAAGCCTCGGTGCGTGGCGATACCAAGTATCTCGAGGGTAACTTCTTGAAGGCCTCAATCGCTTTTTTTGTTTCAGGAGAGCCAATGAAAGCGCTCGTCAAGAAGACCCTTGCCTATCTCACAGCTCGCACATGTCTTACCTTTGTTGAAAACGCAACAGCTACGAATCGCATTCGAGTGTTCAACGGTTCTGGATGCTACTCGAGCATCGGAATGATCGGAGGGGAACAAGATTTGTCGCTGGGCGATGGCTGTGGTATAGTAAGTCCTGTGGCTTTGTAGAATCCCTCACTCTAGATGTGAGCAGATCTACTGGACCAAGCAACTTGCAGTAACTGCAGTAACTGATAAGCGTCAGGGGATATGAAGATGCCACTTGGCCGCATTTTTCTTTCCGTTCCTATTATTGGAATTATTTTAAATGTTTTTGGAATCACTGTATTTCAGATGGGGACCATCGCCCACGAATTCATGCATGCTCTCGGAGTATCCCATATGCAAAGTCGTTACGACCGCGATACTTACATTACAGTCGACTTGACCAACGTGCCGGTAACTAGTCAAACTCTATTTTTTCCTAAAACTGTAGCATTTGAAAAAAGCAAAGAGTTGTCGTGCCGACTATCCTCAGTTGATGCTCTTCATATGTTGCCCCTTCATTTAATCTGAGAAGAGGGCAACCGTGCATATGGCTTGCACCGCAGTTTGTTGAAAGTGTTCAGGTCAAGATGACAACAGTAAGAGTACATAGATTACTGGGATCAGGTTTGAGCAGCCAAGGATGGTGTCATAATGAGAAATAAGGGAATGACCAGGGCAGTTGTGGATTTGGTAGCTAGGAGCCCTAGTATTACTTCTCTAAGAGCGGCCTGCCCTATCAATTTGCATTGGTATAACTGAAACCCCGAGCAGAGGGTTATCTCCTCATGTTCTGGGTTCGTCTTGTGACAGTTGCTGCTCCAGTATACTTTTCACAGTTGTAGACCTACTATTACGCTCTCTGTAGAATAAGAACAACCCAAACTTCGATGATCACACTATTTCAGCCAGAATATCAACACAACTACAACAGGCTTACTGCGGAAGAGTCAATTAACTACACCCCCTATGAATACGGTAGCGTTATGCACTATGATGCCATGTCGTGAGTAAATCCTCCCCAGTACCCTTCAGATATGTAGGCTATGATAACTACTCATTATGTATACGAGAGCGTCTGAAGTAGTAAAGAAGATAGTAAGCAGTACTCGATTATCTCATTCCCAGGTTCTCTACAAATGGAGAATCCATGAGGCCAAGACAAACTGGTTGGTACCTCCGAACTCTGGGATCGCAGATTATTTCGTTCTATGACATAAGCATTATCAATACTCATTACAAGTGCAATGGTTAGTTGACGTTCACTGAAATTTTTCAAGTATTACGGTATTTACTAGTTCATGATGATCAAAGTCTCCTCTGTTCATAAAAATGTCTTCTCCACACATTGAAGGGATAAACTCTCCGGGCTCTGATGAATCCCACCCGTTGGATGCGAACTACCATTCGACTTTCATTCAGAATCGTAGTGGCGTATTGAGTGGCCTATACAGTGATTTGAGGTGGCCAGCTCGAACCCGTGACCAAGCGTTTGTGATAGAGCGCCGCTTAACATTACACTACCTCCATCTAGACGCCACGTATTATGTCTTTTCATGGGCTGGAGAGTGCTCGTGTTACAGATTGGTTCCAGGTAGAAGCCAGAATCGTTAACTTTGTTAGTATTGCAGCCATTTGTGCAACCAAGGGAGCAAAATGTGTAAACGGAGGGAAACGGAATCCAAAAAACTGTAATGTCTGCATTTGTCCGTCTGGCTACGGTGGTGCACTGTGTAGCCTTCGAGTAAGCAACTTTCACTACTGAAATGTATTTCCTTATGTTTGAAAAGTCAGCAAAGTCGGAAGAAGCACAGGCATCTGGCAGTGATAGTACGATTTCAGCCGGCTGGATGTGGAGCAGTGCTGACAGCAGCTCCAGATTGGAAGGTTAGGAAGGTCGTTCTGGGCAATGCCACGAACCCTGACCTTCGCGACACTTACGCTATGTGTAATGACTGGATTAAAGTTGGTTGACTGCATCGTTTCATCCAAGAAGGCTGCCGTTCGATGCCTGAGCTCCTTGATTCCAGGCACCAGCCGGAAAGAAGATACGACTTCAGATGACAGTAAAGAAAGGAGTGCAGTGTATCAATGGATGCTGGAAACATGGGATTGAATTCAAGATTTTCGCTAATAAGCTTATTACACATCCAAGGTGAGACTTCAGCTAGTTATTATACTAATTTTTTGATCCGACGATCCTCTGAATTTACCTGTACCGAAGAGCAGCAGTGATGACAGAGATGGATGTGTCCTGATGATGTGAGCCGAGCAATCAGGAATTTTCCTAGAAGCCTTTTTCTATCAGTTAATTCTAGGGTCTGCTGTGATGAACACCTGAAGAAAGTGGTAACCAGCGAATTAAACCCGGCCCCAGTCATCACATACAACCTCTATCAGCAGTCGGAAATCACTTACCTCTACAGATATTTTTAATTTTTCCGTGTTCTAATTTATTTATTTATGAGAAATAAATAAAGTTGATGATAGCAGATACTTTCTTCTTATATGCATTTAACATATGGATTTTCCAGAAGTTGGCTTTCCTAATGCATGAGGATCTCTATTTCAATCACCCATCCAAAATCTATGAATCCTCTTTTGCAAATGGTATCTGCGATTTGAGAAAAACCGAAGCTAACTGGATATTAAAGAAACGCTTTTGGGACGGACTATGCTCGATGTCTTCCTCCGGCGTTTCCCCCATGATGATATTCTTTGGAAAACTGAGTCACAATGAACAAAGGCTTTATAATAGGCTCCCCTGGATGCGCAAAAGGAATCTCCATGTAAATGTGAGTGCTAGGGAGCCTAGTGTTGAAAGAACTATCGAAATTGGTAATCCTGTATGAAGTGTTCTGAGGTTGACAGGAATCACGTGTGCTTCTTGCTTTTCTAGAAAGATCGTTCCCTTTGAAGCGATGGAATATCAAAGCAATCTTTAGCCGACATTCCATTGCCCATAACCATAATGAAGCTCAATACCTAGTAATAGTAAGTAATCGAACAGCAACCTACAATTCCAAGAAAAAAAAATTCATCAACTCTAACATCAGCGGTTCTGGTATAACCCAACAGTCTCAGCAATTCAAATGAAAATCCTTAAAATGTGCACTCATCGTAGCTATGTGCAGTAGTAAAACCCATGTTCGTTTTCCCCTGCCGTAGAAAGATATGAAGCTTTGGAAAACACGACTTTAAGCGTTCAGGGCAATTCGGCAGGCCTAATCTAAGCGCAAATCCCCAGTTGATCAACATACTACGAACTTTCAGCGGTTTATGTCTACATGTTAGCTACGTTTCCCGGATAGAAGCCTTTTTTCTGACTATCTCTTTTGAAATAATTCCCATATGAAGCGTTACTGCTGAGCAGCAGATCCTTATGTCACCATGCTATGATCGTGATGTGAGAACAGCCGACAGCGAATTTCGCCTTCATCAAAGTGATTTCAATGAATATAGGGCTAGGATGAGGAAAATAGGCACTTATAGAAGGAGTGCTTGTTAAATTTGAGTAAAACTCTTCCCAGAGAGTTTTCGGTTTGAGTAATGAACGTTCCAGAGAGCTGAAACAAGTATAGTCTACGGTCTATCCGTTGTTCGTCGCACGTACGCTATCGGAACCGAACACCCTCGTAATGGCGTTCAAAATATTCTGATCCGATTCCCATAGTCTACGGCAAGGTGAAAGAACACTTCAACCGTAGAAAGCCTGAATACTGATGTGTCGATTTCAATGCGTTAGTCTACGCGGTATCGTTTATAAGAATAATCGAGTATCACCGCCCATCCAACCCAAACACTGGCTTGCTCCTCCGCACGACTTCATTTTTTCCATTCTCATTTCAATTAGAAAGTCATGGAATTTTGGAGAGAAATATCAAAGCAAGGTCGATATGTGGCGCTGGTCTTTATGCTCATGCTGCTTTTTGATTGTGACCTCGCTCTCACAGATAGTAGGAGAGCTTCCTTGACGAAGGTAAAACTTCATAGTCTCTCATTGGCTCCAGTGAAGAGATATTTTAGACACTTCGAGCAGAAGATCCCGAGCAACGTCGCGAGAGACTGAGAAACCTGCAAGCCGTTGATGTGGTTACTTCACCACCAGGAGTGTCATCCAACACCGACGAGAATGTTAGAACGTATATAACGTTCGAGTCAACTTTGGCTTGCTTACAAATCTAGACTGTTTCAGGACTTAATTGAAACGAGCATGGCCTCTCTTCTTGGAGGTGGCTCGATTGTCGAAAAAAATCGCATCGCAGGGGTCAGCGACTACTTCTACGAAGGTGACATCAATCTTACCGAATATGTTTCAAAAACATGCCAGCCGCTTTGCCACATTTGGGGCACCTATACAAAACCCTACCCATCGCACAAAACCCGCCCTCATAGCGCATAGAACAAACTCTGTCAAGGATTGTTAAGAATAATAGCGACCGACACTGGAGTGTGGCAAGTATCTCAGTTTCAGCCAGTCTCTCAGTTTTCCGTCGCATTTTAGGGAACAGCTCGCTGCCCTCGAAGCGAAATTGAGCAAATGCACAACTCGCCAAAAGCGCCAAGACCTATTCTATATGGACAGACAAAAAAGTCTTCTACTACTTTGATGCAAGCTTCGGTCGGTGATAACGGCAAACAATCGAAGGGTAACTTTACCGGACCGAACCCTAGTTTCTTTTAGGAGAGCCGAAGAAGGCCCTCGTCAAGAAAACCCTTGCATATTTGACCGCTCGTACATGTATCACCTTTGTTGAGAACGCTACAGCTATGCATCGCATTCGAGTGGTCAGTGGTGAAGGACGTAATTCGTTCGTCGGAATGGTTGGAGGCGAACAAGATCTTTCGTTAGGCGAAGGCTGCGATACGGTAAGTGCCCATAACATAACTTTTACATATATATGTACATATATGGGCTACATGCTACCCAAAAACTGTGAAGAATGCACTCTCCAACCATCTCCTACATCAAGAACTGGATCGTTTAGTTTACCTTCAGAGCGATGCTGCACTTGCCCACTTTTGTCACAAGTTTTCTCCTGGTCGTGGTTTCATTTCGTATGCTTATAGAACTTAATCATCACCCATTCCAGATGGGAATCGTCGCCCATGAATTCATACATGCTCACGGAGTATATCATATGCAAAGTCGTCACGACCGCGATTCTTTCATTACAGTCGACTTGACTAACGTGCCGGTAGGTATTTTTTAGCCGGATGTTTTCTTGATTTTAAGTATTTCAAAGTTGGAACTGGGTGGGCAGAAAACTGTGTTTTTGGAACCCTGAGCAGGGGAGAAGTATTCGTAATGGTTACGCTTCTACTTGCTTAAGAGTGCGAGCCTTTTTGTTGGAAGGGAAGCATTTGAATGTCGTCCTGTCAGACTTGCGTTTTCAGTTTACTACTAAGCCAACTGCTGCTGCCACCGAGCATTCAGATGGGATAATTCCAATTTTTTTATTACCTTCCCTTTTTAGGATGAAAGTAAACAGAACTACAGGGTGTCCCAAAATTATTTGCGCCGATTTATAGCAATATATTTGAAACTTCTCAAATGCGAAAGACGATGTAATTTCTATGAACGCTAGCTAACACTATGTGCTACAACATGCTAAAGTCGCATTTCAAAATATCCACCGTGAGCGCGAATAGAAGTCAAAGTTTGCTTTCGACTTGATCGCATGTGGCACGCAGGTATCCTCCTAAATTTCTTCCCAGCCATTCTTCAGCCTTTGCATTCTAGGACTCCAAACTGGGACTGCAAACTCGACAGGTCCTCTTCTAATCAGGGACCATTCGTGGGATTCAAGTGAGTCAGGTTCTGGAGAATAGGATGACCATTCCTCTTCACCATTGAAGTCGGGCAGCTGTCGTCGGCACCACTCGAGGGCAAACTTGGCTCTGTGGGCTGGAGTAGCGTCCTGCTGGAAGGACTATGAGATGTTTCAGAAAAGGAAGTCGGATCAATGTTTTATTTACTTCCATTAGTACGCCGTTTGAGTACTGGTCTTGGTTAATTTTCACGCCTGCACCGAAGAAACCACGAGCGGCTTACCCTTGCCAGTGATTTCCTCGAAAAACATTTTACTGTTCTGATAACAACCTATTTGTGAGATATTACACGCTGGATGTTTCTTTCCGGAACGCGAACGTTTTGGTTGTTGAGGAACGGCTTTATCGTAAAAAATTTCTTGACCAGAGAAAACGACGAAGGGTTGCATGTCACCACTTTCGACTTTCTGCATTTTTGGTCCTGCAGTATCTGTTGAGATCGGAATTGAAGCGAAATTTCTGCATGCGATAGGAACGGCAGTGAAGCTCCTGCATGACATTCTTCCATCGCGATAACTCGGATAAGCCGTGCCCGTTGACTTCCTTTTGATGGGTCACCCAGGATCCCGACCGATTGACAGGCGGACCATTTTAATAGTCCTATTTTCAGAATCATTCTACCTTTCTATCTTTCCTGGTTTGTATCTGGTTCAATCTTCTTTTCTATATCGTTTAATAGCCTCCTATACGGTTATTAGAAAAATCCCAAAGAATTTCATAACGCCCTTCCACTTCTCGCGCGTCAATGATTGCGAGTGGCATTGAATGAGCCTCCTCCATCTGAAAGATAATGGGAGTTCCACATCAGCAACCACGCAAATTGCAAGGAAACCTTCTTACGCAACTAATTATTAACAGGTGATGTGAATTTGACGGATTATTTCTACCTTAAAAATTACTGAACTTTGGCGCAAATAATTTTGGGACACCCTGTATATCAAGCTAACCACGATGAATTCAATCAACTACACCCCCTATGAGTATGGCAGCGTTATGCACTATGATGCTCAATCGTGAGTGATCATTTATAAGAGGCCTTTGAGGGCGTATTTGTTCACGTAATCTAGTTAGTTAATGAAATCGTGGAGGGTGGCAAAACACTGTTGCTATTGTTCATTACTCCTAGATTCGCTATAACGGGAACTTCTATGAAGGCCAAAAATGCCAAATACCTCCGTACGAAGGGATCGCATATGATTTCGTTCTACGACATAAGCATCATCAATACCCTTTACAATTGCAGTGGTCAGTTTACGGTTCTTGAGAGATTCGTTTGCCACAATAGGTTCCAAATATGCTCTCATAAAAATTTTCCTCTCCTAATCGGGCCTTTTCATCAGCTCGTTTATGCTTTGACTGGAGGACATCGTATTTGGAGCCAACTCGCTCACATGATTTCTGATGTTGCAGCTCTTTGTGCTACCAAAGGAGCCGCATGTGTGAATGGAGGGAAACGGAATCCGAAAAACTGTAATGCCTGCATTTGTCCGGCCGGCTACGGTGGCGCGTTGTGTAGCCTTCGAGTAAGCA
>UZAF01000153.1:0-13440 GCA_900617895.1 Haemonchus placei | reverse complement strand
TGTATTGGGCTGTCCCATAAGTGTTTTTTACTCTACACTGTGAAGAAGTGGAGTCGGTACTCTTTTTTAGTGTCCTTTTATGGCATTTATTCCAGCCGTCCCTTTCGAAGAACGTTTCTTTAGTAATGAAGTTTTTATGGAAATCGTTTTTTTCAAAATGGATTGGATAGCCAAAAAAAGGCACTTACGGGATGCCATGCTTGGTTGGCCAAAAAAAAAGTAATGGGAAGGACGTGCAGATGAGATTTGCACTGTCCATTAATGGTTCTGGAAAGATTGATGTACCACGATTGATTTGCAAAATATTGTCATAAACTCGATGAAAGGGAAGCCGCCATGTGGGCGAATGGTGAGAACGAATTTTCTTCCCAGTAAGGCAAGACCGCAAACTGCGTCATTCGTTGCAGGGACTCTAACATTCAGAGTGGAACCGATTATCACTCGTTCCTCTCTTATCAAAAAGAATTTCCGTGTTGTTAAAGCTCATAAGCTATGAAGCCAAATGAAAAACTTGTTTGTCCCAATATTCCAGGAGAAGGAAAGTGAAGGAGACCAATTTTGAATAACATAGAAAATGGTCTAGGTAAAAATTACCGTCGGTTGATTCCACCTAAAAAGTGGTCTACTCATAAAGTATTTGTTTATGGAATGCTTCTTATTCTTCCAAGCGAATCTTGTACCAATTGGCCAACTTCGAAAGAATCGGTTGATTCATATATGAAATCTTGGATTTGATCACCGGACCATACGTGTGATGGGGGAGGAGAGGCTGCTGAGTGTCATGACGCCATCTCCTATTCACTGAACTGCTACTTTATAAATAAGAAGGATTTCATCCCTGATTATTTACAAATAGGAAGGATTTCATCCCTGATTAGAAGTGTACGCAAGAAAACCTAATGTGTTAATAAAGGGTGTGGTGCAGAAGGAACGAAAGTGCCGCGTCGCGGCGAGCGAGGGAATGTGGCAGGGTGCATCAGCAAGTAAGAAATACAGGAACTAAAGAACTAACAGTAAGATCATGCCAAAAGTAATGATCGCATAGTGATTGAGCTGTATGAAGAACGCTAGGACTGTTATAACGAGGCAAATGGTCCGCGACAGCCGCATGCGGCGGATCGATTACTCAAAACGGTTCCTGCTGCTCGTCTCCCGTTAATAAACAACGTTCCATTCTATTTTATGGGACAGAAATGTTTCTATACTAGCTTGTCGCCTTCATTCATTAGTGATGGCTAATATGTTTTGAATCATTTCGAATGAATTCCTTTGCAATGATATACTCTGAGTGTTCATGAAGGAAACAGATGTTCTGAACGACGTGAAATTGCTCCAGACCAACCTTCGATGCAGAAATTTCTCTGTTTCGCCAGTTTCCATGGTGATTCCTCAGCTGAAAAAATATGTATAGTTTTCGAGCTTCTCAAACCTAACAATTCTATTCTGGTTGACTGCCTTGGAAATGAATTGCAGTCTACCTAACAAAGATGAAATTTCCTTTACATTTTTGTTTTCGAGAGTGTATGGCCGGTGTTTGCTCCGCACAGTGCAACCGCAGACACTCTTTTAACAAGCTAGCCTCGAATCTATTCCTGTTTTCGCCCCACTTTGTGCCTCTTTTTCTTGCCTCTTGTGCCTTCGTTCTTGTTCAACATCCATTTTCGCTTTTGCCATGCATCTTCTATACTGCTATATTTGCCTATGATGTTTGCTTTAATAATTGGACATAGAATTTCCGAATTGTCTTCTATTTTTTAATGCTATTATTTCACTAAATTTGGAATAGAAAGTCTTATAGGGCGTCATAGGAATTTCTAGCATGAAAGTAATTTTTATCTAGTTCCTATTCCCCTTCTCTCGCCCTGCATCCTCTCCCTGGATACCCTGTAAGGTTTGTTCCCACGCGGAAAAGCAGAGCGCTTGAAGTTAAACTACCCTACTACCCAACGGTGGCAATTTGTGGGGGAACGCAACACTGATAAACATCGGGCTGCGCTCTTCTCGAGTACCCGTTTTATCTCAAGGTAAACGAGCTCATTTGATCAGAAAATTTCCATCCTGCTTCCATGGCTCTGGGGGTGAAGATTTCATTCAGTTAAATTAGCATAAATGACTTGTGCAAAAGGCCAGGAACCAACGGGAGGAAATTGGTTTTCGAGAAACCGTCTATCACATATTCATCAATTACCGTCTGGATATACGCTACCAATTGACGTGAAACATTCAACAGCGCTAGTGAAACTCGTTTTTTGAAATTCGAGCCTTGACTGCCTTCAAACCATCAAAGGTTCATAGTCTCAATCGATGTCAACCGAAGTTACGGAGTCTGCTTCAATTTGAACAACCTGTCGCTTACCTATTTCTAGATAAATTGCTTCATCCAGCTACTTCACCAAAAACACCACTTTCAAAATTACGCTATGCATAACTTCTAAACTTCGATAGTAGCTGCGTAATTGCCGAGCCCCACTACAGATTTCGATCACATACTCGCTCTAGGTACTATGGTGAACGTTTGACCCTCCCTTCTCCTAATATCTATGTGCTGTTATCTCAAAAGCCGAATTGAACGGGTTTTAATTACGTAGTCGTGACTGTTTACCTGCCCACCAAACTCCCTCTCCCTCCTCTCTGCCGCCCATCTCAGCTACTGTGAGCATTCCACGTCTCCTCTTCTGCTCTTCTGCTACTTCTATTTACGACTTCCAGGACATGAAGTGTCCCGAAACATTTTGCTAGCTCCCATTTCGTGCCCCATGCACTCAAAATTCATGGAGCTGCCTCTGCCTTGGAAAGAGAACTCTATTTTACCACCTCCATTTTTTCTGATTTTTTATTGCTCTACAACGTCTCTGAACTTCAGGGTCAATTTTTGTGATTTTTACAAGCTTATTTTGGTGTACGCTCGTGCATAGTGGCCCACTCAACTTTTTTTCCTCTCTTAATTTCCTACCCATTATTTATCAGACTCTGAAACCTTGCTGCTCGCTCACTCATATAAATGACCCAGCTATCGCTGCAGACAACTGCGAAATTGCTTAGTGTACACCTTCAGTTTCGTAGAAGAAGAGAGACCAGACAAGAACTGTCTAGTCTTTGATTTTGGCACTTCTCATAGGCTAGGCATCGCTGTCATTCGGCATTTTCGGCAAAACGTACCCCTGAGACACTTAAACGAATACAGACAGAGTTCTTTTGTGCAATACGAGGTGCATTTCTATTAACTGCGGGGGATGGGTTCCCACAAGCATCCACAATTTTAGATTTCACGCTTTCTTGACAGTAGAAAAGTGATTGGCCTGAAATTTCTACTACTTTCTTATCCATGAAGACCATGTATGTATTGCAACCCGAAGTTTTTAATGTTTTAGCGTCGCAGCTGACCAAATGAGCAGGATCATCGTCGTATGCGAAGCCTGTGCAGTCTCCTTATACTAGAGTTCTTAAGGAACTATAGTTCGCTGGCGCTAGAAACTCAAGGACTGATAATAATAAAAATTATTGCGATCTTGTGGGGACGAGGGAAAGTAGGGAGGTGGGAGAGAAGTTGTTGGAGACGTGTAATTCCATACTGATTCCTGTACGTCATATGAGCAAATTCATGTTTGCCGAATAGGCCAAAATGGGTTGGGACTTACGATGCGAGGCGTTCGTAAGAATACCAAGTTATGTGCTGTGGTGACGTTTCTCACTGCAGCAAAATCCAAAACCAGCATAGTAATATATGTCTGTGACTCATCGGTAAATTAGAAGAACCACAAATTGCAGTGAAGGGGCTCGATAATGCTCACAGCGCTGTTTCACGTGCATGAAAGCGTTATGAACCGCTTCCGCTCAAGAAGATTCGGTGATTGTACTGTATTCGGTGTATTCGGTGGGAACTATAGACCAGACAGCGTTAAATCAGGCAACTGTGACCTTCGTTTAACAGCAATGGATACCTGGAATACCTTGCGTCCTGCATAGGGTCGAAATCTCTGCTCGACGACCAGAAGTTTTTGCTGTCTTGACATCGGCGGCTTACGATGGTGATGAGGTCATAGAGAACGAACTAGAGAGCAGCCGAGTCGCACGCTCCTTCATTAAGAGCAGACCCAGCCTGAAAAGTGGCTCTAAATGAATCTTTGTAGGATGAGAAATAGGAGCACATTGTTATGAGCAATATGAGCAATTGACATTGTTCATCATAGTCTTTTTCATGATATAGTTGTAATACGTTCTCCAGGGGTGGAAGGATGGTTTCCCATGTGTTCACTGATCCCCGGTTCTTGATTGCGGTACACGTTCACCGTTTTGAGGTTATTGCACTCCTTCCCACATACGTCTTTTCAATAACACGTTCGTTATGACATCGTTTCATAGTTGACAATGCCTGATAGCATCAAACAGTGTAAGTTGTTGAATAGCATATCTGTTAAGAGGGTATTCGGCAAATGATCTGACCTCTTCCCACCGTTAATTTCACTCAAGCTCGCGTTTGATTCTTTTACGAGACTTTGTAGCTTCCCTTTCTGCATCTCTGATGCCTTGTGAGAAAATCCGGATTTCCGTTTCTAGAACCGGTGATGGGTCTGAAAGTGGATAAGTTATGCAGACGACATGGTTGCAAGCCCGTTTCTACAGTTGAGCGTTTTGGGAGAGTTTTATTGAGATTGCAGTTCACGAATCAAGCAGCAACACTCACGCTTAAAAGTGGGTAACAAAGTATGGAATCACTTCAATCTTTTTCAGAACACTAGCAATTTCTAGGTCTCTCTTGGAGGGAAAGACTTTCTGCACCCAATTCGAACAGCCTCGGTTTAAAGTGCAAATGACATCAATCAAGTGCAAAAACAAGAAGTCGTGATCTTTTTCCTGTTGCGATCAGCTTAATGGATGATCATTAAATTGGAAACTTTATTCTCATCCGTGTCATAACTCATTGATGAAAATCCATTGGAGTGGTTTAGTGTATTACGCCAGAAATGAAGTTCTGCATCTATTAATTTCCTTCGCTTTGCTGTGAGCTTTTGTTTTTGCACTGCCCCTAGTACCTCTTCCATATATCCTTCCGTAATATTCGGTAAAAGGACTTAGCTTCGACTGCGTTTCATCTCATTGTCAGATGGCTGCATGTCTTCGGTACTTCCTTGGGTGCTCTCATTCTTTTACCATTTCTTCAATAAATGGTGGTAGATACATATAGTGTAACAAAGCAGAATTATTTGGGGCTAATAGTGCTTTTGTTAGGTATGTGCCCAGCGTTTATCTGCGTTTTGCGACATAACTAGCGATAGAGACGTTCTGTTGATAATCAATTTCTTCGAGCGGGTGCCAGTGCTTTCTTCTTTCGTCCCTGTCGCGAGCTGTGTAGCCCATTGAATCGTCCTCGCTTCAGGGACATGAGACATAGAACTCCATTCATTCAGGGTTTTCGGGAAGATGTTTGGCTTTCGCGCTGACGGCAGCCTGGTGTTCGTTTGACTATCCAAAGATTCCAGTCAGTAAACGCCCTAGTCCAATGGCCATCACCTTAACGCATAGCATAACGTGTCTGGCGTACCTGATCTTCGATTCCTTGGCGTAGGCAATAGCGTTTTTGATCGTGGAAAAGGAATTTAACTTCGAGCTCTCCTCTGCTTTTGTATAGGGAAGTTCCGAGCACCGTCCTATCGATAGCGCATTGAATAACGCTGACTGCATGTCCATCCTGCCGAGCATTTTCTTCTCCCCAGCTGCGAAGTTTTGTCATATTGACTACTCGGGGTGCGCTTCGTTGCTCGTGTCCGTCGAAACTAGGTCACGCCGCAGCCGTCGCACGCGGCGAGCCGGCCCGCGATATTTGACAGACGTCGCAATTGTCACTGGGGCATACGCTTTGCTTTTGGTCCACGGCAGTCAGTTCAAGAAGAAGATAACACAGACAAATGCAAATCATTTGCTCCAGTGACACTTGGTGGTACTGTAATGTTATCTCGAGACCTCAGTGTGATGCGCCGCGCGCGAAGTGGGCGGGGTGACCTACTTTCGACGGACACGCGCAACGGACGATCTCCGACTACTCGAGCTAAATATGAATATGTTCACATAACTGGAGCACTCAAAATATTTGTTTCGTTTAGCGTAAAGGGAGCATTAGGCACGATAGATGGACACTCTTTATTAAGCGCAAACGAAGAATTCGGTCAGCATTCGTTTTCACGATTACAGGTGGTACCAGTACGAGTGTCGTCTGCAAAGCGATGATGTAAGTAGCGGCCGTTAATCTTCACTCCTAAGTCTTCCTATTCCAAATGTAATATAGTATGATGTTCTCAGGAGTGGCACGGCACTGAGAAGTTCGGGCGAAATAGTATTGTTCGCCGAACTCCTCTCTTTAATGGCTTCCTTGTAGAATGTTGAAATCTTTGAAGTAGAGCTTGAAACTTCCTTGTGTGTTGGACAGGAACATATGTTGCTTCTGTCTCGAAGTATCAAAGCAAGCAGTTTGGACGGCGTTGCCAATATCGTCTAAAATTGTTTTCTTATGCAGCAACACAGTCTTACGAGTTTACTACGACTTGGGCGCTGTATTCCGACAGGTACCGCTTAAAAAGCATATCGACGAGAACTGGTAGAGGCCCTTTGGTTTACATCGGGATCGGTTATCGTATAATAATATATCATCGACGTATTGGCATGCGAATTTCGGGAGAAAGGAAGGAACAACATATCCGTCTTGACTAATTGTAAGACGTTGGGTGGGCAGGTAGACATGGCTGTCGAAGAGATCCGAGTAGACGTCGTAAACTAGTTCTTCCATTGCCCTTCGAGATGCAGTAAGTGTTCTGTCACAACGACGGGAAGATATCTTGATCCTGCGGTGAAGGAAGCTCCGTTGGGTTTTGCGAATGCTTTTTCCGGTCTCGGAACTTTAGCCAAAACTGTTACTCTTCTCTTTTTCAGATTTTCTTCCATCTCTTGCATAGCTTCGCTAAATCGGACGTTATTGATGATTGTTTGTAGCTCTCGCGATTCCGTCCGGGTGTATTGTCTCTACAATCTTCGAAGAAAGGCTCACTAGTCTTCTTGTAGACTTTCCGCTTCTTTAGTACTATCGTAAAGATGTTCGACGAGCTGGTTACACTCTTCATCGGTGTTGTCGATAGCAGATTGTTCCCATAAATTGGAAAAGGGAAGCGAAGCAATTTTAATTGTCGACGGCCGTGAGCCTTCATTGCTGAACTCCCCAGCTCTCTTTCTCGCATTGAAAAACACAATCTAGCCTCGCATTGAAAAATACAATCTAGCATGGAAGAGACGATGATTTGATCACGTGAAGAACTTCGGAACATCACGCTATTCCAGGGTGAACAAGGGGCTCATTTATTGTGAGCGCTCTCTGATCGCCTCTCGTATTGTTTCCCAGTCACTCGGATGCAAGGTCATGCCTGAGCCGATATGCAGCACACCAACCGCTCGGTAGATTCTCCACCACGTGTGCGTGGATACACCTAAGAGGAGACCGAATGTATAAATCGACCCTGCTCAGCAGAAGTAGGGAGTTTACCCTAGAATTACCAGTAAATCTGTTCTGGAGACTTACTCCTCTATGCGCTACCTGGGTCGATAACGTCCAGTAACGTCGTCGGTGAGCGGCTAGAGATCCTTCATTGAGAAGAGCCCTTAGTTAGTAAGGAAAATTCGTGATCAATTTAGTATGCTTTATTACTTCCCCTTACAAAGATATGGTTGCTAATGCAGTAAACCTATTGACCTTCATGCTCTCGCGAGTTGAATCGGACCGTTTTACTTGGGCAGTGATGAAGCTTACTACTGTTCGATTTTTAGAAAACCTCTAGCCAGTTGGTAGGTAGACGGTCTACAGGTTGGCAATTGTTCTGCTATACGAAAGCCTCCCCAGAGAGTGCTGACGTTCTTTTGCTTTGTAAGCAAGCGCATTGACGAAACACGATCTTTGCTCAGCGGACAAGTCGGTGTAAAAGTGTAGAAAAAGCACCAAATACTTTAGGCAGCTGTTTCGCTACTGGCATTAAAAAGTTTAGTTTTGTGCATAGCAGTGCTGCACACATTTGCTTACTCCTTTTCGAACACCCGATTTGGTCTTCATTTTTGAGATTTATTTTTTGCGAGGGCAGCGTGGTTTCCTGACTTGCAGGTTTTGTATCACCTTGCTTCCTTCGCCATTACTTTCTTTTGACAAGAAATTACCTAATTCTCGGTTTTTTTTTGGTTGGTCTCTCAATTTTGGCTTAATCTGAGAATGTTTTGCCTCTGAGACACTTGTTAACATCACATTCTTGGGTATACGGGAAACGCGCATAGAATGTTCTCATTGATCTCTTTGCGGCGTTTTTGTGGAACCCATAACCACTCTGAGGCGAACGTCGCCAAGGTTGAGGGGAACTGCATTCACTGGAACTTGACCTAATATTTGTGTAATCAGTCAGATCTGTAGCTGGTAGAGTAGAACAGCGTCATAAATATAGCACTTCTTCAGAGCTTAACGGGAGCGCGGAGCTCTCATGTATGGCGTCGCTAGGAGCAACACGCTGGAGCTCTACGTTCTCCGATGTGCAGCGAGAATGCCGTTGAAGCCCTCAGACCCGGTCTTAAACTACTCTTCAAAACATGGTTCACTATCCACTGCCTTCCCCTCTGTTCCAACCCCTTATGTACTTTTTTCTTCGAAATTCTCCATGCTTGTTGTTTTCGCATGTATTATCTTCGAAGGTCAGGATTTCCAACTAGATTTTACTTTTGAATTTATTTGCAGATGAACTCAAACTTCTTACGTCGTTTACGAACTGCTAAATCGTTAAACGCTGTACTTACTGGTAGGTTCTTTTCTGGTACTGCTTATGGATTCTAACACTGATCCCAGTAATGCATAATCTTTCTCTTTGACAGATCGGTTGGGCGGTCGTCAATCAAAAAAACTTGTCATAGATTATTCTAGTCCGAATATCGCAAAGCAGTTTCATATAGGAAATCTACGATCGACATTAATCGGTAGATATCTTGATAAGGTCAGTTGTTCATTCAAACAGTACGGAGTAGATTATTTGGTTTTGTATTTATCAGAATAGCTTTCTTTCATTGTTTGTCAGATTACTGCTTAATGTAACGGTCGATCATTTGATTAACGATTGGCGGGGTTCTCCTGGGACGACTTTAGAACCAGGTTTAGCAATGCTCCTCACTGTCTGACGCAAGCGGTCGCGAGAACCACTAGTAGTTAGTTACACAAAAAAAGGAATAAAAGGGTTGAAGACCAATCAAGAAAAGAACAAAGATTAGACAAGGTTGGAAAAAAGGCTAGGAACTCGGCTTGCAATTCTACTCTGCAGTATAGGGACGGTTTTTCTCCTTGGAAAAGGGAGTATAGTGTTTATGATGATACACAATATTTACTTATTGTTGAAGGCCATAAATTTTTTGAGATGTGATCTGTTTTGAAACGCTAAGCAGAGGAGGGAAGTTTATACTGGTACTACTGGTACTTACTTAACGCCTGTCACTTTTATTTCAAAGATCAACGTACCGAAAAAAACATCTTGAGAGAGAAAATTGAAACTTGATTGTGAGTTGGTGCTAATGTTTATTTTTCCAAAGGCGAGAGAAGGTGATCCGGTTTGGGCAATCTAAATCTAACATGCTTTCCCCAGAAAGTGTCAAAGTTGTCGGGAAAATGAGATCAGAAAATATTTATTTATAGTCTGTGCCTATCAATCTACACGCCATTTCAGCACTTGTTCCTACGTAATGAAGCTTTTAGGTTCATCGTGCTATTGGTGATGACGTGACCACAGTGAACTACCTCGGTGACTGGGGTACGCAATTTGCGATGATTTCTACATACTGGCCACAGGTGAGCCAAAATTAGTTGAATTGAGCCTTAGGCAATTACGGTGCTTCTTTACATAAGAACCACATAAAAAATCGAGATCCAGACGAGCCAAACCACAATTCTTTTACTCATCCACTATTCACTCTTCTCATCTCGAACCTGAATCAATAGGCGTTTTCAGGGAATCAATCAGAATTCTGAAGTATCCTGCGTGTGCGTTAGTCATTAGATGTGTCGTGCTATCGATTTGCTTTGATGCTAAAAGCGTTTTCAAAGTAGGCTTAGCAGGAAACACCAGCGAACCATCCCACAAATACGTACCAAATCGCAATAAATATAACATCCTTCTTGAGGACTTGTACGGCTTTAGTGTGAATCAAGCGGATTGACGCTGTAATATGACTGGGTCTCTCTCCCTCGAGTTTTTTGGAGTGCTGGCCAGTAGCTGTGGTTGCGGAATGAGCATTGGATTGCGTATTAGCAGCGAGGTAACTCCGTAGGAAAGCAAAGTGGGGCATTATGCAAGGTAAGACTACAAACTGAGAGTCGTTGCTAGCTAATATTAGCAAATTGGACAAGTTTAAATACTATTCATGAAGTTCCACATCGTACAACTGATTTCTCAAGATTTCTTTTTTCAAGGTGCGGCCATCGGATTCATATTGGAACTCATGTGGTGATGTTGACAAAATTCGAGCCCTGACTGATTGTTACGTTGTTGCAAACAGAAAAGGGAAGGTGGATGAGAATTTCAGGGAGAAGGTTCGCGAAACATACGCAGAAATGGAGAACAGCATAGCGACGTATGTGCCATTCATATTCAAAGTCACGAAGGAAGTGGGAAATGTAGATTTTTACAGAGGAGACTTATCCTCTCCAACTATGCAACTGTGGCGGGACATTCGAGAGCTTTCCGAACGACATTTGAACCATTTCTACTCCATGTTGAACATTGAATTCGATAGGTTCGCTTTGAGCTTTATTTTTTCTCATAACTACATATTCTGGATCTGTTAGCATGATTTAGCTTTCCTTACGTATAGTCTTGTACAGGTGGCAATATGAGTCTTCATATGTTAATGATGCTCGCTGTTTGGTTGCTGACATGGTGAAGAATAAGGTAGCTCGTCAAACTGCCAATGGATTATTGGTTGTGGATTTCCCTGGTGATGAACTTGAGGAGTATGCGGTTGTAAGAAAGAGCGACTCTACTACGATATATCTATCCAGGTTAACACAGACACTATAATTCAAGTAGATTTTTTTTGCGAGTGCCAGTTTTCGGCCAATGTATGCCAGCGCATGAAGAGTTTTGTCGATACGCACGGTGGTCTTTTGACTGAATTGATCGTAATGGTAGTGTTTACAACAACTCACCAGGCAGGAATAGTTTACTTACTATGGAACTTAGAATGGAGACCCAGTCGAATCAGTAGAGCTTTGAATACTGTTTACGAATATGGACATTAAAACTGCGAAATGGCCTTCCCAAAAAAATATTGTGAAGGCTTCAAATTCGAGACTTCAATTTGATGGTAGTGATTTCGCATCACCGGCAGTAGATGCGGGTTTGCTCTTCGCTAACGTCGAATTTTTTGCACTGTACTCTTTAATTTAATTAGGAGCTTCCAAAAGTTCTGACATTTGTTCAAGTAAAGGCCTTATTTCTGCTTTAAGTTGTGCTTTTCGCACCTATTCATGACAAAGTGGCTCCCCACGTGAATTATATGACTGCTTTACTCTGATCTCCATAGGTCATGCAATAGAAAGATGCTAGAGATATACAAGATGTCAGTGAGGAACTCGACATCAATGGAAAAACCTTTAAAAATGGTGAAGCACACATGTTGCTCACAAACTGCACTTCTTGTACATGCTACTTCTCTACAATCGTGGACAAAACAGCCATTTGTTTCAAGATTGAACAACTGCTCGCCAGGAGAGATACATTAGCCTGATTTTCATCAAGACGCCTTGCCTCACACCAAAATCATTCCAAAAAATTAGGCAAAAGCTTCAGAGCTCCAAACCTAGAGGGCAGAGTGAAGAGGCAACACTCATGACCAAGGAGCTCACAGTCAATTGAATCACGACTTGTGTTCTAGGAAGTAGGAATGCTCACCAGGAATTCTACCTTATTGTAGCCTCCTGATCGTCCTTAGTGTACCGTCTCCATCAAACAAGCTGCGAGGCGGGTCTTTACGAGCACTTCACTACAGGATGCAAAATTGCTGTCTACAATTTTCCTGCCGGTGCACCGTCAATGATTCACTCATAGGACGTCTTCTTCTCGATCCTGTCTAAGAAAGACGTGAAAAGGACCAGATGAGAGCTGTGATTTTTTGAACAGCGGAATTGACTATGACACGGAGAGGGATGCACTCAAGTATACCGCATGCTTTGTGCACCCTTTCAGATTTTTAAAAATGCGGTACAAGGCAGGCTATGTTCATGAAAACTCAGGCTCGTGTGTCACTCCTGACGAGTATGGCTGCTTTCATTGTCCGCCGGCCGGCGCGCGAGCGAGCCGGCTGACGTAAAACGAATTAGTTCGTATGTAAGGAATCTACATCTGTTGCATTTTATGTCACGGTCAGATTCTTTACGGTTCTGACCGTGGAATAAAATGCAACAGACGTATATTTCTTACACACAAACTAATTCGTTTTACGTCAGCCTGTGGACTTTGTTCAATCTTGAGGGAAATGGCTGTTTTGTCCACGGTTGTAGAGAAGCAGCATGTATAAGAAGTGCAGTTTGTGAGCAACATCTGTGCTTCATCATTTTTTAGAACTTACCATCAATGTTGAGTTCCTCACAGACATCCTGTTAATCTCTGGCATCTTTCTGCTGAATGTTTTTTGAAGCTCAAAATGAAATAGAGTCATACGATTAACGTGCAGAATCATTCTTCCTTGCATAGGTGCGACAAGCGCGAGTGAGAGCAGAAAAGAGGCGTCCACTGGAACAAATATCAGAAAAGGTTTTAAAGCTTGCAATGAAATTAAAGAGCACTATGCGGGGAGAAAACCCGCATCTTCCGCCTCTGAAGCGAGACCACTACCACTACACCACGTCGACCCTTGATATCCAAGTGACGAGCTCGCATTTCCAACTGACCTTACTGTCAAGCGAATGGGACACCACAACATACTTGGAAGAGTCATTTTGCAGTTTTCATTTCCAGATTCGTAGACAGCGTTCAAAACCCTATCGACTTATCCGAGTATTCATTCAAAGTTCCATGGTAACTACTCTTCCTTGGAAAGTCATGACCATCTGATTAATCGCGTCACGTATCGTTCCGATGCATATGTGACCTAACTAATGACTTACGGTCACCGTCCCATGCACACGTGGGTGCTTTTATCCTCGAGACCCTGGAGCGATGGAAGGCCCGATCGGCCGGAGGAGGTGAGGGGCATCGATTCTCGCAATATGCGTGTGTGATAATGTGCCTTTTCACAATCACTATCAATTGGTTTTGATCATATAAAAAAGTGGACCTCAATACCATCATTCCAGTTTATTCCTCAACCAGTTGGGCCGCCCGGTTTACGCCGGGCCCTCATTCATTACATTTATTAATCAATTAGAAATGTTCCCCCCCC
>UZAF01000152.1:0-13460 GCA_900617895.1 Haemonchus placei | reverse complement strand
TAAAACGCACAGTGAACCCAGTTTGGAAAGTGTTTCACGTTGGTATGCAGGCCCTGTGCGGAGGGGATAAGAAGAGGTCAGTTGTGCGTTTGTTGAACTACTGGAAAACACCGCCTACTTGGGCCTTAGATTTATTGCTCCGTTGAAACTGCATTTTCTAAACTAAAAGAAGTTGGAGCAATAGCACCTGGCCGGGCAAAGGTATATCACTCAGCTCCGTTTATTTCGTTAAAAAGGAGGCTATAAGCACCAGCGTAGGAAAAGCGGTAGCGATAATCGTGCACATATTCGGGAGTGGACGAGTTGCCCTGTGGAAGATATACGAGTCACTGCCCACAAGTCTCCTACCTAATTGTCAGCTCACGTTCATTGATTAATGGGGACCCTCTCTTTTCGTGAGTTTTACTGCTGAAAGGTGATCACCCGAAATTGTACGCTTTCATTCACCACTGCATAGGAACTGTTCCTGTGATTTTGCTCTCACAAGAGTTTCCAAGAAAGGTTCTCACCTATAGGGACTCGCCCTTAAAATATTATAGAAAAACGCTATAAGGTGAATTAGGTGGGAAAATGAAAAAGAAGATTAAAAGTCGAGGAAATTTATGAGCTCGTATTTGTCACTTGAATTTCAGGCAATTCGTCATCGAGTGTTGGGATCACGATTTCCGTGGCAGGTATTCCTATCCAGCCCTACTATACTTCCACGATAGAAGAAAATTTAGAACTTAAAACTTTGAAATTCATTTAAGTCAGTAGCTACGAACAAAACAACTAGAAATCACTTTTAAAAAAGAGCAACCAGGGCGACTAGAATGCGAATGAGCAAATCTGGCCAAGTGCCAAGAAGTTGCTGTCTTTTATCTTTGCTTTTTCTTATTCGTTTTCTCTGGTTTTTTCTTCTTTTTTTTTCTAGGCATCACTATATCGGTGAGTGCAGTATCTCCATTGAGGAGATCATAGCCAAACGAGCAGACCCGGTTCCGGTAGGTGTAAAGTAATTTTGGCAAGATTTTTGCTTATATGACTAGTTTCAGTTGATCAATGAGCATCACCTGAAGAAAGGTTCATGCTTTGGAAACTACGAGAACTCTGGCACCTTACACTTTCTTCATTTCCAAATAGTAAAACGTTTCACGTTCCTGGATTTCATACAGGCTGGGTTTGTACTTTTTTTTGAAAATGGACGCTCAAGTTTTCGGCGCCGATCGATCTATTTTTGAATGCGCCGTGCACTCTCTTCTTTTCAAATTCATTTTCATACAAATTTTGCCTACACAACGACTTAAGGAGACCTGTTGTTGAAAAGAGTGTGTTCGGTCCACACAAACAGCATGGTATCGATAAGTTACATTGAAAAGAATAAAAGGCTCAGATAGTATGGAGAAAATGGATACGATCTTGTGATCATGATATCGACGCCACCCAGCTTTTACTTAGTAAAGGAATTCTTGGGTACTGATTCATCTCAATGAAAAGCATGTGTCGCGTTAGGCTCGATTGGCAAAGCTCTTAGCTAGTTGTCTCGCTGCGACGTACCGTTTATGTCCCCTCTTTCTCTCTCTCTTTTCTCCACATATTTACCTCTTATTCATCATCGAATTTTCAGGAGCAACTGCGCTTAAAAGTCATGCCGATGCAGTCAGAGCTGACCCAAGCAAGCTACCACCCGGAAACTGCGCGAGTAGTCAGGCTTTATCTTCCCATCCCAGCTTCGCAGTTACGAAACTTTGACAGAATTTCTCGGTTTCAACTCCACTATTACCAGCACGAAGAGTTCCGCTGACGTTTAATTCTCAGAAAAGAAGAGCATTTCCAAAAACTTCCAGTTTCAAGAGGAGCTGCCTGTCACACTTGCAATGGGAAGTATCGAAAACAGCATGGTGAACCAAGCCCGATTTTAGTTTAGGAAGTTGTTAACAGGTTCGCAGGTGTAGCACTGTTGGCTTGCAGAGGGACTTCCCTTCCATAAGCGATCATTGAAAGGACCAAACCCCTCTCAAACTATTCGCCACGACGATTCTGAATAGAAATTCTATGCATGGCGCATCCTTAAAAAGAATTGATTAACGCCGAGTACGAATTCGGTCCTTTCTTCGGTGATTCTTCGTGAAGATATTTCAGAACACAACTGGATTTTTCGGTGGCCATCGATTTGACCAAGTCTAACGGTGACCCACGGAAGCCAGAATCGCTGCATTATATCCTCGACCCGGATAAACCGTCACCTTACGAATTAGCGATCAAGTCAGTTATTCATGAAATTTTACCAATAATATATGAAAAAGCGTCGACAAATCAAATCTCACAAGAAGCCATCGAAACTTTTCGCTAGAAGAATCCGTCCTCTTTGCTCCTTAACTCCTTGGGTTGTTATGTGTATGAAACTACCGCTGAAATTCGATTTACTCTCAAATTGTCTCGAAATCATCCAATTCATGTACAACATTCCCTTCAGGTGGTATGAACCTCTTTTTCGTGGAAGTCGACAACAATCCATTACCATAGAAAAAGTGAGTGGATAGAAAAATAGGGCACTGATTGGTCGTGCCATCGTAAAACGCCTTCGAGCCTGAGGGCGAACTCTGATGATCAGAAACAAATGTTCCCTAAAAAACTGAATAGTGATCGCCAGTCCGATCCTACGGCGCATAGGTGGCGTCGAAAGTGTGGCGCGTTAGAAAAAACGCTCCCCTAATCCTTTTCATAGGAGCTTCACACTTCGAGTTTGCCCTTTTTCAGTGGTATTTATTCATTCGACTTTGCAAAGGATAGGATAGAAAATCCGAGAAATTCACTGGAAACATTCTTTTCAGAGCTGTTGTAGATATCTGCCAGTTCTATAGTCGAAAGCAGCTGTTCAATGCATATGGATTTGGTGCCATCGTTCCGGGCCACACAAAAGTTTCACCGGTTTTCAACTTGGTACGGCTGTTACAATCAATTGTTATAGCGGATTTTCTGCAGCCATGGTCCAGTTGGTCTCAATTAGACTCGGATGAAGTAGTTGCCAAAGGACAGCCCACACCAAAAAACAGCTAATGCTCGGAAAATGTAAAAAAATGGTTGTTTTTGAACGCGAATTCTTCCTAAAACAGGTATCAATGAAAAATTTGCAGATATAGTAGAGTTGAGAGCAGTGTGGTGATAGGTGGGGGGATGGGATAACGCCAAAAGCTGCCGCTCTGCGTATGTGGTCCGGGATCGCCTAGCTCTATCAAGTCTTGTCACTAAAATTGCACCAACTTTATCTAGGAGGATAGAACAGAAACCTGTAAATGAATTGACCACCTCAACTTACTAGTAAGAAGTCGAAAAAATTATCCTCTGAGTTTTTTCACCTACAGAATCTCTCATCGAGCTGTGTGGTGCATCGTCTTGATGGGGTACTGAATGCATACCACAAATGTGTACCAGTTGTTCGTCTCTATGGTCCAACCAACTTTGCCCCTGTAATAACGGAAGCTGCACGAAGAGCTGCCAAAGTACGTGACGGCTCCCACTATCAGGTAAGCTCATTCTTCATGACTTTAGGAAAACGGGTACGATTACTTAATTCGACAAAAATAATTCTGTTATGATCACCTGTATGGCCTGTCATCCCTTTGATCATCATTTTCCTTGTGCGGGCGGCAGTAACGCCTCCATTCGTCCCTGTCGCAAGCCTCCGTAATACAGTGGATCACCCTTGCTCCAGGAGCATGAGGCATAGCATTACTTTCGTTTAGAGCTGAATAATGAATTATACCAAACAGAGATTTAATGCAGACCATCTCTTCTAAACATGAACTTCGGGATGGGATTTTCGCGGTCGGCAAAACGATTTTTCAGTGTTTTGAGGGTGGCTAGTGAGTCAGGACGCGGGGATGAAGGACGAGAGGATGGAAAGAGGATACAGGAAAGGAAAAGGACCATATCTCAAGATTTTTTCTCCCTTTTTTACCCGGTTCATTTATACTTGTGGCTGATTACACACTTACTCACCTGATTGCTCTCCGAAAGTATGTTATGACTAAATTTGGTTAACTTTGCTGTTTAGATCTTCCTGATCATCACCGATGGGGCGATCTCTGATATGTCAAATACGAAACGGGCCATCATAAATGTAAGTAAGCTCGAGACAGATTCCCTGGACTAGAACTGCTTTACCGTTCCGTTGTGCGAAAGCCATCATAAAGGACTGCCATATGAGCAAAACATCTGGCCTCGGACGAATCTCGAACCCGGTCATAATTGTGATACTGTACTTCCTCGACAACGTTACCAAGACCTTACATCTCCTGAACGTTTTGGTACTGGAACATTTGGGTTTGCGATTGAGAAAGAAGGAATGCCTGGCCCAGCAAATTAAATGACAAGATAAAAAAACGTTAGTTCGAGTCCCGAATGTGGCCAAAGGTTTTGCATCGAACTCAGCATCATTGCGATGACATCCCTTAATTCGAAGAATATAATATTTTAAGGCTTCCTACTTGCCTCTATCAATAATTATTGTCGGCGTAGGCGATGAAGACTTCAGCAGTATGAACGAACTAGATTCCGACGATATGATGCTTTCCCATGATGGCAAAACTGCTCAGCGAGATATTGTTCAGGTAAATGGGTACAATTCCTGAAAATATCATGTGATTAAATGTGATCACCCACCTTCTTCCTTTGTGGGCACCTGAATAAAGGCTTCGAGTGCAGACCCCCGAAAGTGATCTAAGGGATGTAAAAATAGTGGAAAACTGAATTTGAAAATTTCTCAACCGTTTTCTTTGCAGTTCGTCGCTTTACGTGACTTCTATTGCGGTTCATTTGAAATTGAAAATGAACACATAATGAATATGTTGGCGAAAGAGGTACTGGCCGAAGTACCGCAGCAACTCGTCTCTTATATGGAACGAAACGGTGTCGTACCTATGGAAGGTACGGATTAAAACTTCCCGTTCAGTTCGCTAAGATAGAGGCTAAACTTAAAGGCACAGTTCACGATAAAAATGGTTTCTGAGTTCTCCCTGTAGGAATAACCAGTGCCCTCAGGGGTAACAGGAAAGACGCTTTCGACCTGAAAACTCAACAGCTAGGGCATAGGGGAAGCCCGTTACCGGATCGTCTAGAACCCCCACACGATCAACTAATCGCCCAGTAATGAGGCGATGTTTTTCTTCTATTCTTTTATTCTCTGATATTCTTTTTTTGCTGCTGCAATCCCTTATTTGATTTTCTACCCCAAGAGGCTAAAAAGGTGGGCTATTATTGCTGTTGCTAGGGTTTTGTTTGCTAACTTATGCATACGAGTGAATGAACTCTTGCTTTCTGTAGTCAGCTATTCGCACCAGGACCCACACGTACAACGACACACACACGCCCCATTCGCCTTCATTTTCTGGTCTCATTCTCGTCCAGCCTCCTTTTTGAAGACTTTCGAAGCATTTTTTCACTTTGGAAACACCTATTCACGCAGTTTCTTCAACTTCATCGCACTATTTTCGATCTTCTCTTCCATGTTTCGTCATAATCTGGATTACCTTAAATTATCGTGAACTGAGCCTTTAGGGAAGGGATCGAAGGGAAGATAACGGGCCATGATATTGACGGGTGACAACTACTGGAGCTGTGGGCTTGATGAGTGTGTTGATGTCTTTGCTTGTTGAAGGAGCAGTTTACACTGCTTTCAAGCTCTGACATTCTGATGTCTCCAGGGATTGAACGTTTCTCTTACAGCAGTACCCAAAACTCGTCTAGAGTACACAAAGGAAATGGAGATGTTCATGCAAGAGCCCGGATCTGCGCCACTTCCTTTTCTCAGGGATCAACCAGAACGCTGAATGCTTTGCAGGGCAAAAGAAAACTCGTTATGAACCTCAAAAAGGCTACTGGTATCGTCAGAAAGACGTTGTTGTTCTTCTGAGACGCTAAGGAATCCAGTCAATGAGAAGACGATGATCTCTGTTTATATACATTTCAGCTTGTAAAAACGAGAACTTACCCATTGAGTAATGTGGGAGATGAACGCATATTATTTCAGAGACCCAAGAACGAAATTACAGTTGGCGCCCAAATTCCTACCATAACACCAGTCGTAAGAAATTGCTGTACAAAAAAGTGTGTTGTTCTGCGGCTAATATGTACATGTCACTTTACGGCAGATAGCATAAAACATCAGTAGGAAATTGGACATGGCCAAGTTTTTGTGCTTGTTTCATTGGAAGCTATTTTACATATGAGCTTGTATATGAACCACTGCTCAGAATAAAGAAATTTGTTCGTTTTCGATACGTTCACGCATTTCCCCACGTGAGACAACTCGTCCACACCCTTCGGTTTCATAAAAGCAAATGACCCAAATACTTGTTTGCATGATCGTTTGCATAATTTTGATGATTAGTCCTCAATTTTCCCCATGAAAAGTTCCACCATTGTTCATCGTTTGGTATGGGAGTCATCAAGTACGGGGTATTCATAGCCAAATGGGCATGCTTGAACGAAAAACAGTTCCCTTCCCTTCCAGCTGTCTCACAAAATACCATTCTGGCATGTGAGTAATCTGCGCAAGTCGATCAGTCGGAAAGATAGCTCAACGGCACCTGGCAAATAGCAATGGAGAACCAGTTATCGGTAAGAGCTGCTATTTTTGGGACATAAGTTCTTCTAACCGAACGGATGCCGCGCCCATCGCTGCCTGAACGCGCGCTGTGCAGGAGAGATTAGGACCCCCATGGGAAGATTACGGTAACTCCGCGAAACCAGCTCCCGGTTGCCGTGGGAATACAGGAAGAAAACTGTTACCGCCAATTTTAAAAGCGCATCATTGAGCATTTCTTCTACAATCACTCTTGGGTGGTGGTAATTTGTGACTAACACTAGACTTTTACCCTACACAGGAAACGTGGAACTTAAAAATCAACAGAATACTAAATTTGGCTTTAAATAGCGGTATCCCAAACCGAAAACGGTAAATGAAAAGCATTCGCTTGAATCCTCTACAGCGAGTTAATGTAGATTAATTTATTGCAAAATAGAAAAACTCATATAGTATTAATCAGATTTCAAAGTTAGTGGTTCTTGGGAAAAACTGATCTAATTATAAACTGTGAATCTTAGCTGTAACACATGCTTATAACGTGCGGCAAAGTATGTACACAAACTCCCACGAACAAGCACACGCTAGCGGCAAGTCTCAGATAGAGGTTTCGCGACATTAAACTTCAATAATCACAACCACTTAATGTAAACCCGTTCCATTCATTCAAATCTAACATATACATAACGCGCTCCAATCACCCATCGAGTTCTGCGGCAAGTGTTGGTTGCGGCAAGCGCGGCAAGCCGCTCGAGCATAAATCCTTACTGCCGATTATGGCGAGATCGGTTTTGTTCTGACTTCTGAAATGATTAATGCATCACAAAACTCAAACTCAGAACATACTCTTATTCAAAATGGTAAATGATCATCCCCTATATATAGATATATGTAAAAATTACTGATTCTCTTACAAAACTAGAAAAAACAATTGCTGAGGACAGCCTCTTCGGTGTAAAAAGCTTATGTACAGCGGCTAGAACGGCATGGTAAACTAACCTCAAAACAAAGTTAAAACTTTCAACAAGCTTGATTAACTGCTACAGTGAAATGTTAATGGCAGTGAAAGAGTTCAGCAAAGTAAAACATCCGTACTGTGTGTAAATCAGTTCAAGGCAAAGGAGACAGGTAGCAGTTGAAGGAAATCGAAATACAAAGAGAAAAAAGGAAAAAATTAGAAATAAGATAGCTTTCTCTAAATTTGAGTTCCAGGGTAACCACCTTCAATACTCTCTTCGATCTCCTTAGTCTTGTTTACTCCCAAGCCAACCAGCCGGAACAGGGCAAGGGTCAGTTCCAGGCCGAAGAAACATGCGGCATTAGCTGGGAAGGCACGAAGCATTACTGGAGTGAAACCCTGAAAGAAAAAATAATGAATGAGAGAGTAATAAAATGTATCTCAGAAAGTCAGTGAGGTGGAAATATAGTCGGGAGGAGAGCACGCGCGTTATCGCGCATCTGTCTGCGCTCTCTTCTCTCTTAGCGAGACAGCGTTCAACTGCCCTGCGCTACAACTTTTTATAAGACCTTGACATACCACCTACCCCAACACGCCTCCGCATTTTTCGCTTAGAAGTTCGAGTTCTCATTCGAGCACGCTTTTTTTCAAGGATTCCATTCTTTTTAGCTAACTAAAGGGTGGAGACGCAGAGGTCACTAACAAAGGAGTTCCCTACTTCGTCCATTCCCCATGCATCGACCGCAGGAATCATGGACCCTGTGCATTCATAAAGATCACCCTTCGAGAGATACGACTCAGAAAAGAGTCCTACGAATCCCTTTTAATGATATAACCCCAAACACCTTACCTTGAACAGTGCTCTCGGGCCCTCTTCTCGCATCACTTCCCTGAATACGCCTCGTATTCCATCTGGATATTTACCTTCTGGAGCAGTTTGAAGGCGTGATTTTAGCACATCCGCAGGAATACAAACTGACCTGAATAGGGAAAGGTGGTAAATCATGATAGCGAACATTTCCTGCATAGCAGGTGAAAGCGAATGGTTAATATTGGTGGATCACTGGACTAACCACCATGGCGGTGTGGTGTATGGATGAAAATGAGAATTTGAGGGAGTGAGGGTAGCGGATGATATGGCACATTTACAGAACCCGTACCAATTTGCGATTCCTGCGAGTCCACCGGCCAACAATGTTGCTCCAGGTGACAATGTACGTTGAGCACCTTCACCAGAAAACTTCTTTTTGAGGAACTCGTACACTGAGAGGTACGCTGCACTTGCTGGTATATCTGAAAGTAGACAATCGGGTCAGCTTAACATAGCGTTCTACCTTTTACAGTCAGAGTAACCGTTCAAACCTTAATTATCAGTAAATCCCAACAAAGCAACTTTAAAAATAATTGAGTCCTTCAAAAATGTACTGAGAAATCTGCTAAAAGTAATCTCTGGTAACTTGCCTCTCAAAAGGGTCGCGCCCGTTCCTCTGTAGATACTGGTGAGTCCACCTTGTTTGTACAGCTTCTTCACCACATCCAATGGGCCATTGTAATGAACTCCTGATGGTGCAGTACCATGAGATTGTACCTTGAAGACAGTTCTCAATAAAAAGTTGCAAATATAAGATATGCACAATAGAACCTGCAGCAGGCACTTGATTCGCTCGCCCGGTACCATGACGATGGTCGTGAAAACACCGGCTAGGGCACCACTGTTCACGTTCTGGATGAATGTCATTTCCTGGTCTAACGAAATAAATATTTACTCTTGAACTAAATTCCATAAATAGTTTCTAGAGCAGTTTTGCAGGACCCCACATTTCAAAAATTTGAGCTGCCGGAAAACTGGACCTCGGGAGACCTTCGAAGAGAATATCTACGGAACAAAAAGCTCAGCACAGATCCTCAAAAGTGAGGTCCTAGGAGGCATAAAGCCTTCAAAAAAAAAAAGAGAAATCAGGAGATTACCTGGATGTGTCGTCTGCAAATGTCTACCAACAGCACAGCCGGCGAAGAAAATCGCAAATAGGGGACTTACTCCAGCTAAAGGAGCAGCCATACCCTGAATGGGAATGTTACAGTAATGGTACTCGAGTAATGGTTTTCAGCCAAATTCCACAGTCTACTCAAGAAATAATTTTTTGAAGCGTACCTTATATAGAGCGAAAAAACCTTCTTTGGCGATCGTTTGTTTGACACAGTCCAGTGCGCCTCTGAACAACGGTGGCTCTCCAGGCTTTGGTCGAGGCATCGTTTGTAGCCGAACCTGGAAGGACCGAAATTTTTGAAAACTCAATCAATTTCTTCTCCCCCGTCCCCAAAAATTCTCATAAAATAAGGGAAGGAGCAGCGATTGAAAGTGCTGATCCTCATCTGTACAAAAGAGACCTTGGATCATGACCAGCTCCTTTTAAAAGGTTTCTGTTCTATGTCTTTACTCTTCACCAACTGCCATGGTACTCCGAACCTTACGTGCTTTTTTATAGAATATGTGATTCGTTCAGATAACGTCAACCTTACAAAAGAGCTACTGGTAGTTCAATGCTACCTGGCGGTCCTGTGCAAACTGACTGGCTTCTCCACTCTTATCGCCTCGCTGTGACCCAACGCAGGAATCAACCATATCCCTTCAGACATGTACCTATTCTAAGCCTTCCTACCACCTCGCAAAATCTCTACTATCGATGGGAGCCACATGACCTTCTTTCTGACGTGTTCATTCAGCAGAGATCAACATACGGCACTTTCTCCGACACCAGCGATAACGCCTATACTTATTTGTGTAGGCTTATCATCTTCAGTCGCTATCACTGGGATGCTAAACAGAGGCATACTACAAAGATGTCTCCCTAGTGACGTATTTCGAAGCTTGCTCGCAGAATCCCTGATAAGGGCCCTGAATAACTCGACAGACTGTCAGTTATACTCTTCAGTTGACCCTGGGCCTGCTCAGAATGTTTTGCACTTGTAAACATTCAGATCATCAGAGAAAAAATCCAAAAATTCGTATAACTACAATCTAGACCTCAACGATATCCACGAGGAAAAAGACGGAATATCCCCCGGAAAGCGAAAATCGAAAAACGGAAACTTTTTTTCAAACGTACCTTCACGGTGTCGAACGGATGACCAACGATCACCGTACATGAGCCACCGACACCACCAGCAATAAAATTTAGGATTACGTCAGACATTTTGCAGAATTGGCCTGGAAAAATTCGGCTTTTATAGATTTCAAGTAATCTTGAAATGTTAGCGCATACGGAAACATTGATGAGCATGGAAAAGGATAAAATGGCTCATTCAAATTCCGATTATCAGACGAAAATAGCTGAAAACGGACCCAAAGCATTAGACGGAGCGGAACGGAGGGCACGCTCAAGACTAATCATAAGGTGGGTTTTGTAGGGTGGCACCTCGACCACATGTAAGTCTCACCGAGCTTTAAAAACTTTATCGATTCCCATCCAGAACGACCCCCTCCGGAATTTCCATATAACTATAGATAGGATTGTTATAAACCTTCAGGCCGGGGGTAATTCCTAGATTTTTTGGAGTTCTGCTAGAGTAGCAGCAGACAGACTCATCTTTCAATTTCAGAAGCTCCCTATGGCCTGAAGAACTCACCTCAGTGATGAAAGACCGATCGTAGCGATAAAATGTAGTCCCTCGTAATTGAATCCTGACTCCGATCACCTTCAGACACCATGTACACAAGGAAGGCGATCTACTAATTCTAATCAACGATTGGGTGTTCCAGTAATAGCTTGATCCATATGTTTTCGGGCGTTTTTCTCAGCCCCTTGAGGCCGACCTATACACTTGATCACCTGATCTGCCATCTATCCCATACAAACATATTACCCTACGACAGGAACAGCCACTCTCCTACTGCAACTCTAGTAAGATGTAATCGGTATCGAGCTGTTCAGGGGTTCTATCAATCCTCAACTCAGCACAACATAAAAGTTCAGAAGCCAACCCACCCCTTCTTATGAGACCATTTTACAAGACAATCGGAAAATTTAAAATCGAAGACCCCATTTCAAGCTATGAGATACTTCAAGGAGTTTAGCCCATGTCCCTTCCCTTCATATTTTCGAGGCAAAAAACTCAAGGTCCATATTGTGGCCCTCAAATTCGATGCAGTGGCCATGCAAAAGTAGTAACAACAAGATTCACTCAAGTCTTATCGATCTTCGAAGACCACCTCGGCCTTCCAAAATATTGATTACTACACTGTAGCCGTGGCAGAGGCATGTAAACAACGAAAAAGTCAACAGAAACAGCCAGTAAAAAACTAGTCCAGTAGAAAGAATCATTCAAAGATATCGCAAAGGCAAACTGAAAAGACCTATAAGTTAGGAATGCCAACCACTGAGCATAAGAAAAACTCGGCGAAGTGGCCGCAACAGGCCATGACCCTCCATGCGACTGGATGGACTTTGTACCCTCAACCGGTTATTGGCCTGCATCGCACATAAATAGGACTACACTAGACACTATTGACGATATCAGGCCAACATTCCTCCCCATATGGCCGAAAATCAAGACTATACTACTCTGAAGAAACCTAAAGCCATCCAGAAGGCTTTGAAGAACCTATTGATATGAAAGAGTAACTCGAGTAAAACATAAAGTTAGGTAAAAACCGAGAAGTCAGGAGAGGTTGACCTGAAGGCCAGTGCCAGATCGATACTTTAACGAGGGTTTTTAAGGTTGTTTGTTAAATAGACAAATGAGGCAGTGGCAAATGGCGCTGTTACAAGGCGAATGATTAATGGGGAATCGAACCCCAGATCTGTTCGAGAATATTCGACTGGCATTATATTCAGCTGTGAGAAAATGCAACAGTTTGGCTTGCACATCGATCGTCCACAAATTATAGTGAAGGAAAAATGTGCCTTCAGATTCCTCTGTGATTCAGCATAAAAACCAAAATCTCAAGAGGAAATCGATGAATGTCTAAGTTCTTGATCAAATTGCAAGTAAAAGAAAGATTCCAGGCCTCAAGAATCAGAGAAATGAATCTCCCAACGAAATCTTTCAATTGAAATACCCCAAATTTCCTCCCATTGCTAGTTTCCATCAGGAAAGGAAAGGCACAGACATTTTGCAGAGTAGCTTTGACCATCTAAAAAAGCGATTTAGACGTATTGCATTCACTTTCGACTTCAACTGAAGACCACCGCTTCGGATCGCCTCCTTCCGTAACGTCCGAATCTATTTTTGTTCCCCATATGATTTACATACATTTTACATTTACTTTACATTTACATTTTATAGTTCGTTCGGCATCGATTGCTGTGGGAACACAACTTTTTTGACAGCTGAGGCTCCTTAATTTGAAGAAGCAACGGCTGGAAAAAGAATCCTGCGTAGATCGACCTGTTGGGATACGCCATGAATCCCACTTCCATCCAAAAAGGATACTTCATTGACCTCGATACTCCTCCAACTGTTCTTTAAGACAGCGGACCTACCGCTTTCATAGGACAATTAAGACTCCAAGACACCGAAAGCCCAAAACTTGGACATAGAGTTCCAGGTTCAAACTGGAAGCCATATGAACATTCTTGAAGTACGTCAATCGATTCCATATTTAAAGAAGGATGGGAAAATTCAAGACCATCCAAGCCCTTACAGTTTCGCCTGTTCCACTAGCAATGAACGACCTTCAACGGATTGAAGCTGTGATTGAAGTAGTTGGGAAACAAGATTTCAAGTGGAAATAGGCAAATAATGAAGTACATACTTAGTTCTGCCTCAACCGCATTTGCTAATTGGCTAATTGGTACCAGGATAGCACGGCTCTTTAATACTGAGAAGATTAAGGCGCTGACTTGTACAGATGCTGGCCACTGCAGTTTATTGTGTAGGCCACTCTCGTATTCAAAAATGCCATTACGACTTAGATTGGAAGTCGAGTGTGGAAGC
>UZAF01000151.1:0-13469 GCA_900617895.1 Haemonchus placei | reverse complement strand
TAACAATGAATGTAATCACCGCCTCGAACCAGCTATCCGGGGATCGGTATCTCAGCTTCAACACGCACAATGAAGGTTGGGAGTGGCGTAAATGAAAACAGGAGCTGCAGACAAAAACCGCCGCAGGATTTGGAGTGTAGGACGAGAAGCATCGGAGGCATGGAGACTGCCTACAAATCGCACTAACAACTGCCATACCACTGCCTCAGAGGCGGACCATACTATCTTGAATGAGACCAGCAAGAAGCATCGCTTCAACGCCATTGCCCTTAAGGAGACGGAATCCAAGGAAACGGCCATCAAGAAGACCAATGACGGGCACCTCTTCGTTCTAGGAGCGAAAGTCGACGGAAAAAACTTCGGAGACGTAGGATTCTTGTCCATCGTCGGATCGAACATCTGGTCGACTCAACCGAAATACGCGGCCCGCGACTGGCCATGCACCGCCTACGCATCGACAAGCGCACCACCGCCAGTCTTATGAATTGCTGTGCGCCAACGTCAACAGCAACCGACGGAGAAAAAGACGCCCTCCGAAGGAACTGGGGGAGTCTACGAAGAACGAGCGTTTATACTAAAAGTACGTTGTTGGAAACTTCAACGAAACCACCCCCGAGGAAAGACCGGCGACAGCACGCACCGGAACACAAGAAATCGGGGAAAAGAACTGTGCGAAAACGGAGAGCGGTTGATGGTCTTTTGAAGCATGCAACCTATTCCAAGGCAACATCTTCTTCGTGAAAAACGAGAGCCGACGTCAGCGAGTCCCAATGCAGCGATTTGCAGCGAAATCGACCGTTCTCACCAAGAGAGAGTGGAGCCTGCTAAGTTGCTACGTAAAAATCTGGCGGCGTCTGCGAGACCGCGGCCGCGTCGCGGCTGCTTCACTGGAGCACGCCGATTATTCACGAGCACTGTCTCGACTTTTACGATAACCACTAATAAGCCAGAGTCTGTTTATATTTATATATTGGTATATTTATATATGTTTATATTATATTTATATGTCCACTCCCGTAAAATAAGCAAGTGTTCCCTAGACGTGTGTGGTTTTTGCTTTGAAATCATCCAAGTAGGGCGGTAGGGCGGGCCAAGTTCCCAATTGGTAGAGAATGATTTTGCGAGGCAGGAGGGTCAAGGGTGAGGCTGACAGGATTTTGTCACTTTCTCCCCCAACAAGTGTCATGAGTTTTTCTAGATTCAGAGCCATTGAACGGGGAGAGGGTGGGAATATGTCAGGTAACGGGAAAGTTCTCAAATTCTCAAAAATTATCCCGAATAAAATGATGTAAATTTCTATAGAAACAGCGCCCTATGAACACTTTTCTTAACACACTTAACCCTGGACGTCTTCTAGACAGGACTGAACTGAAACAAAGGAAAACACAAAATAATAATATATTTAACAAAATTTAGGACAGCTGCAACTAAGCACATCAGCGCGGGTTACGGTATTGCGGTCCCACAGCGAATTTGGCAGTCGCCGCCAGATTTTCACGTGCATTGCCTGCTAGACATAAATGTGGTAGATGCGTTCCGCACCGAAAGCGACCATATGCTCAACAAAGCCAAAGTACGCTCACGAGCGAGACTTCGAAGACGTGATCACTCCCGGCCTCCTCCCACACGACTACCGCGGTATGACACAGGCGCCATGGAGGTGGCCGCAGCTCAGTACACGTGGCAGGAGACACAGGACTTGTCACAAGATTAATACTTGCTTGTAATACACTGTAATACATTTCTACACTGCGCAACCGGATCGGCCGTGTCAGCAAGGATGAACTCGCGGTGCAAGATCGATGGAAATGCTCTCCTAAAACGACGAGCTGCCGTTTACCGTAGATCTACATCTACACCTCTGGAACGTGCTTCGATCAATAAAGCGTGCCGCATCGCTGTGAGAGAGTCCATACATCAATACGAAGACACCTAACACGAGGATAGACGAATGGGAGGTAGAACGCGCCATACATCAGATAAAGCCGGGAAAGGCACCTGGGCCGGACCGAGTCTCAGCGGACTTCTTGAAATCGGCGTCCCACGCAATCATCAGGCAGCTCACCAAGCGTTATACCAAGTACTTGAACGTTCAGAGGATTCCGGACCAGTGGAAGATGTCAAATGCGGTTCTTCTTTTCAAGAAAGGAGAGCACGGCTGAGTTGAAAACTACCGTCCAACTGCGCTTCTCTCGCAGCCGTTCAAGGTGTTTACTAAGATTATTCTAGACAGACTCGAGAGGGAATTGGCACGACTGCCATCTCGTCGAACAAGCCGGTTTTCGCAAAGGCTTCTGGCTTCATGGATCATACCCACACGATCACGCAGCTGATGGAGCGGGGCAAGGAATACAAACAACCACCCCTTCTCTGCCTTATCGAGTATGCGAAGGCATTCGACAGTGTGGAGCTCACTTTTGTCTGGAACGCATTGAACAACAGTCAACAACATGCAGGAGTTGGCCCGTGTTACATCATCCTGCTGAAACAATGCAATACAGACACAGCCACCGCATCCGCATGTTCCAACAAGAGCCGATTGAGGAAAGAGTAAGACAGTGTGACACGATATCTCCTAAACTATTCAACACCGTACTGAACCACGCGACGCTGCAACTGGAATGAGACGATAAAGGCATCACATCGACGGCAAATAATATCCAACTTGCGCTTCGCAGACGATATCGTCCTCATCTGCCAAAACCGAGAGGTGCTGTAGCAGATGGTGGAGGAGTTGGACGACGTCAGCAAAGCTATTGGCGTCACGATGAACAGGAGCAAGACAATGGTCATGCGAAAAAATGGGCGGATGCGTTACTCTCAAACTCAAAAGAGCCACGGTACCTCTCATCGACTCCTATGTGCACCTCAGCAATTGGAAACAAAAGAAACGGCTCACTTCGTATCGGACAAGAGAATAGGAGCTGCCCTTTTCAACTCCACTGTATTACCCCACTCCTCTGTTCTGTTACGCATCCTAGACGTGGGCGGAGAACAGGACGTCAACAATAACAATGATTCGCGCACAAAGAGCCTTGGAGCAGAAGCTGCTGAAGATCAACAGGGCACAGCAGGGAAGTCTCAACCTCCGCAGCGCAGTCATGCACTCAATGTCCGGCATTCGTGACGCCGAAGTGTATGGTGGAACGCAAAGAAACGATGGGCAGGACACGAGGACAGACGCACGGACAACAGGTGGACCACGTTCATTTTGGCACCCACGTGAGGTTAAACGCACACTTGGCCGTCCTCCAACGAGATGGAGTGACTCACTAAAGAAACTCCAGGGAAATATTGGCCAACACTGGTCCCAAACCGCTCAAGGTCATCAAAAATGGAGGGAAGCGTGTGCTCGCCGCCGGAATTATCCGCCGACATTGAGCGTCCAAGTAAGTATATCCAATAATCCTATACACATATATACACACTAGGGCCAAATTGACAATTTTTTTGCAAGCTCTGCCCTCTATGGCCCGATCCTGCCAGTCACCATTAGTGTTCCCACACTGCCGGGTACTCTTACCAAATTCAAAATTCCTAGGTCCACTGAGACAGGAGTTATTATTTTTCACTGAAAAACTTATTTCGCGCAACTCCCGCCCACTATGGGCGGAGTCTGGTCCTGCCACCCACCATATGTGTTCCCACCCTGCCTTGGGTACTCCTACCGAATTCGAAATCTCTGGGTCCACAGGGACAGGAGTCATGAATTTCCATACAAACAGAGAGACAGACAGACAGACAGAAGGACAGACAGACAGACGGACAGACAGACAAACAAACAGACAGACAGACAGACAGACAGACAGACAGACGGACGGACAAACAGACGCGAGCGTTTTATATAAAGCAAAGATAGTATTTAAAACCTTTAAGCCAGAAACAACAATGGATATGCATGCACGCTGACCTCATAATCCCAAGAACCTACAACCATCCACTATGAGCGTAGAGCCCCAGAGTCTGTCCTGAACTCTCGTATGTTGCACGCAGGTATCTTTACTCCGATTTTTTCCGACCCTTTTTAGTCTTGCTTTCGAGTTGACTAGACAGTGATAGCATTTTGACAAATTCCCTCTAATCAGGAGTCACACGACGAAGTCGAATTTGTGAAGATATGCAGAGCAGCATGGCCGATCTTGGCACTAATGGAGCCGGTCAGCTGGCGTCGGCTCCACTATTAGACGAAGTTAGCTCTGTTGGCTGGTTTACGCTCCTGCTGGAAGGTTAGGGGGCTGTTTCAGAGAGCGTAGTGGGATCAATGTTTCAGAACGTCTATAAGTAGGCTTTTTGAGCACACGTCTTGGCCAATTTTCACTTCGGCATCGACGAAACCACGAGCGTCTCACCTCTGCTAGTGTCTTCCTCGAAAAGCATCATTTCGCTGTTCTTATAACCTTCTGAGTTTTTCTGACCCAGTAGCCCCTTATGGTGTAGTACAAATCGACATCGGTCAAAGTCGGTTGCCTTATCTATAGCTACATCTACAGCTATAGCAGATCTCGAAGTTTCACAGTTGGGATACTGTATAATGACTAAAGAAAACAAATCTGCGATGTTCGGCCATTTACGCAACAGATCGATATGGGAAATCGGTGCATCGGCCAATATCCCCACAACGAAAACACCACCGCACGCTAACTCGCCATGTCTGAAGGGAACAAGCTGTAAATCAACGACGCTTTCGAATAGGAATGTCGAATTTTATGCCTCTCTTCCCCTCCCACCCCCACCCCTCCTATCTTATCTCCAGATTGGCCAGCACTTCCACATGCCATTAGCGCTCTCCTATAGCCCGTACATCTTCCATATTTGAAAGCTCTAGCTCTAAGGAGCAACTTTCGTCGCAGGCTCTGTTCTAGTGGGCACAGTCTATACCTGTCACCTGCTATTAGTGTTCCAATCTTATCGCCTTTCGCTTTGGAGTTCTAGGTCATAAGTAACAAATTTCCATGGACCCTCCGCCCGTCTGGGTAGAGCCCAGCTCAAGGTATGCGTTCCCGTGTGAGAGAGTTTATTCTGAAAAAGTTCTAGCCTCCTTCAGCAAGAACGACTTTCTCCCATCGTGAAACAATCTGGTATATTCCATTTTTATAAAAGTCTTGAGTTTTGGAGCTGAAAAATTTATTTAACTCCCTTTCGAGTTCTTCTCTACTTTGAAACTGCCGATTCCTCGTGTGAATATCCACGGCCAAAAACAGGAGTTAGTCGCTTGGGGCAAGATCTGGTGAATACGGAGAGTGAGGCAGAATCTCCCATTGGGGTTATGTCGTTTGACGCGGTCTCTCGCATCAAACTTGCCATAGGGATACATGGGCTTATAAATGCCCCCTTGGCATCAACCATTCGACGCGGTTTGTGGGGTGAACGACTCGTCCATGTGATTAAATCTTCTGATCTTTCTAATCGGCCACTCTACTGCCCATCCAGCTGATATACGCCTTATCGATGACGCCACTACTATTAGACGCCGAATTGCGAACCCAATTGTATTCTATCTATTTTCATCGTCGATTTTGCTATTTTTCTCGCTTTTTCTGCTTTGGAGTTTTTTGAATCCCCTTTTCAAACGAATACTGTCAAGTTACAATGAGGTAATAGTAATGGACATTCCGAGCCTGATATCTCCTAATTCAAAGTAATTTGCAATACACATGTAAAATCGTGAGGTGTTTTATTGTTTCTTCTTTAAAACATTGTTTTACCATGATATTTATTTATATCATTAACTTCATTGACATGCACATTATTAATTAGTTTTTTCAGACATAAGAGATATGTTTTCTCACTTCTTTAACCTTGTCCGTTTTCATTTAATCATCTTCATCAGTCTTCACCTCCTGCTGGTTTCACACTTCCTTCTTAGTGCTCGCTGGAAACAATTTCAAGAACCTGGAGTAGCGGTGCTTTTAATATGAACCATTGACCCCTTCTTTTTGGCTCCTTGCTTCAAAACAGCTGCAACCGATATTATTGATACCGAGATGTAAAGGGTTTTCATAAGCGCAGAAGTCAGGCATTTTGAGCAAGCTTTGGACCAAAAAAAGATTGCAGCTAGTTCCATTTTGTTTTCATGTCCATGTTGGTCATAGGTTCAAAATGGTTTCGTTAAACACCTCTCCCATTCCCAGTGGGAGAGCCAGCTTTTATCTTTCCAACTGCATATCGTACCAACACCATTGCAAGGATTGGTTGCTTCACCCACCCTAGAGCTTCCTCCCATCAGGCTCAGGCAGTAATGTCATCTCTCTCTCTCAGTTTTCGAGGCGAGAAGAGCATTAATCTATTACACCCTTCCTAACGTTTGTGATTACAGTGGCTACCATTTTGTAATTTTGTTCACGTTTAGTAGTGACGAGGATCTCCCATACACCGCTTCCTTGAAAAGAAAATTCTTTAGTCTCGTTAAGCTTTTTTGGAGCTTTTAAGGCCACAATAACTAATAATAGGCCATAACAAGAAATGAAAAGCCCACTCTTCTTATGGAAGCTGTATTTTGGAAGATTCGCTTAATCTTGAGTCAGAAAGAGCTGACTACATCAAGATAGATTTGACAGAAGTTCCACCCACTGTCGCTGTGGAACATGACTAGCTCTTTTAACTGCCTACATATGGGTTCCCTTGTGATTGGTGCAACCTTTTCAGTGACACTTGTCCGAGGATACAAACGGGCCAATTTTTGAGCCTTTATAACTCCGTTTTCCGACCTACAAGTGCCAGATATGGTATACGCGAGGGCCTCAAATCCATCCTGTGGGGGAAGCCCAGAAACCATTTTTGTCGTGAACTGTGCCTCTAAACTTATGAGACACCCTGAATGATTCTACATAAAACAAGCTTAAAAGCATATGCAATGTAACTCTCCCACCACAATCAGTTTTTTAAATAAATTGCATAGAAATAATCAATTAGAAAATGCACGAACTTTTCTGGTTGCCTAATAGCAAGGATATGGCATGGTTGACCCATTCCTAACCAAAGCCCATTTTTTCTCGGTGTCTGGGTTTTCCTGTAGCAAAATGAGAAGTTTCGGCACCGCCCACCCCGGTGCACGTCCCGTCTTCCTTGAAAAGGATCCTGTCAGCTCATATGTGCTCTGCTGGTCTTATTCAAAGTGTTTTTTATTCTTACCACGACCCGACCTCCATAGATGTTTCTTCAAGTAATACCGAATTACGTGACAAACAAACAGACAATCTAACAGACACCAAACATGTGGTTTAAATGGAATAACTACATTGGATTCCAAAGCTTATCATGAAATTATTAACCAGTATTTTGACTGATGTGAAAAAAATTGCTATGACTCTCCGCTATCAATAGAGAAAATCTTGGCTTTCATTGCTGAAACTTATGGTCAGTATATCGAATGTGGAACGGCTATTTCGAACGGTCTTTCGTAGATATTACTTTGCAATATTCAAAACACAACAAAAGCATCGACCACGGATTGTGTCGAATTAATAGCAAAAACCGACTTATATAATGGACACGAAAACAGCAATCCCTCAAGAAGATAACAGCACCAGCTTACCTCTATTTCACCTGTCTTCATTTTCGGATTCATATTCTCCCCTCGGCTTACAACTGTCCCTTCAACTTGAACAACAGATTCGTATGGCAAATCCTTGACCATTTTGCATAGCTCCGACCCTGGGCCTATACAAGCCTGAAAAATCTCCACGATAGATTACTACTCTGAGCTAAGTGTAGTTGGACCCTTCTCATGGGTAAAGAGAAATGGTATCCACCTGCACAGTTCCATAGGAATCTCGCAGAACTATGAATCGATCCATTCTTTTATAGGCGAGCCATCCTTTGATGCACACTCGCACGCCTTGAAACTGCATTCAATAGGCAAGAGACATGTAGGAAAACAATATGGAAAACTGTAATGACGAAAAAAAAATTTAAACCTCCTAAAAATTTTGTAAGGACTCTTCTGTGTTTAGGATTATTTTTCCATATTTATATTCGAAATTATAAAGTTAGGCCGATTTTCCTGCAACCTACGGCTAGAACGTGAAAATACAAGGTTTCGCGATAAGGAGTGAGCTATACAAAGCCAATACAGTACAATACTAATAGGGAGCTTTCAGTATTAGTAACAGTAACAACCTCACTTCTATGACCTATTCTGTAACACTGCTTTAGTTTGATAATCAAAACGAAATGTGATACCTTCATCTTTCCTGGTTAGTTCTCCACAGTTGTGCGTTCGGGTAGTGAAAGCATTAACAGAGTACCGTCTCCAAAGAAAACAAAACTGTTTAATCATGCCCTATAAATAATTTGAAAACGAAATAAGCGCTCGTATCGTAAATCGTAAATATCTTTGGTCTGTAATCCATACTTGCAACTTCGAATGAAAATCGTGAAGTTTACTAGCGATTATTATAACAATATCACAGAATTTACTCGAGATGACATCGCAATATTCAGAACCAAACTCTCAAAGTGGTCAGTGACGCTCTATAACGCATAAGATTGAATGTTGGCGATCTACAACGTACAACATTGAGATAAAGAAAGTTGGAGCCAGCTGTATCACAGATCGAAATAATCAAATGGGTGTGAATTCTAGAAATGTGTAGAGGGAATTTTCAACGCAAACAACAACCGCATTAATCACTCAGTGAAATGTGTGACGGCACTTTTTATTCAAAGTCAGTGTTGGTCACTGCAGTCCCATGTCTATGAGGACGCATCAATAGATAGAATCGAATAAACATAGAAAGGAAAGTACTGATACTGCGTTCATACACAAAAGGATATACAGTATATTTCTCCTTAGTTGTATTATAGATTCAGAATGATCTTTGGAGTATCCCGGCTGAACCGACGTTTGTTCGTGAAACACAAAGAACTGTAGCCCACCAGACTGACTTTACTGCGAGGGTACTCGGCGTAGTACTTGGCATGGGTCTACAACGACTTGCAGTACTTGCAGTAAGGGACCATGAATTCACGCGGAAAATGCGCATTTGCATCTCTGTTGTTACTTCTTAGTTACGTAAGTCTAAAACTGAGCTTTTCGAAAATAGTGTAATATTTTAGCTCATCGACAGGTGGTTTGGAAATCAGTGAAAGTTTGTCTTCACAGCATACGTTTAATTTTGGAGAGACATTTCGTCCTGTTATGGTAGGGTAGTCATGGAATCAATAAGCGATTGCGAACTGCAGACAACGGTGTAGGAATTTCGTGGAGTTGATTACAGGTAAGCGTCTCTTCTGTTGTGTGGCCCCAAACATTAGAGCGCGGCATGCCTTGGTGATTTGACGACATTTCCTTATTCTTTTCCAGCCTTATACATATTCTTCATTGCCGATCGCTCAAGCACTCGAAAACAGAGTGCAATTCACGCGATCGATCCACGATATGGGACAATGGATAAATACAGGGAAAGTCGGCAACCGCACCGCTGGTACGTTCTCCATGCGAACTGAATGTGCTCGGAGGCACTCCGTGAAGTGGAAGCGAACCCAACTAGTTGAGACTCCACTTCTTCGCTGAAAAGGGTAAGTGACAGTGCTCTCATCTGAGGGTGTTCTACGCATCGATGGAGAGCATTCTCAAATAGTATTCATTTTAATAATGTAATTCGTCGAATAAGGGAATAAAAGACCGTCAATTCGCCAGTACATACCACATGTTAATGTTTAGGGACACGAAACAGGAGAAACGTATAGCTGTAATCAAAGCTGCTATTGAATTTCTGAAGAGCTACGTGACCATTTATTGAATTCATCGCCATTTTATCAACTTGACAAACTACTTTTCGAACTTTACCTTGATGAGCTCTCATGAAGCTTCTCCAGAATGTCAGAATACCAATCTGTAGGGTCAGAGTCGCTAAAACCCAAAAAACGAAATCGCATTTTTCACGTGAATTTTAGTTCCTTACGGTGTTTGCGCTGTGTTTGAAAGCAACCATTAATGTATAGACATATTTTTTGGAAGCGTAACTTGACCCTCTCCAATGAACTTAAAGCTGAATCCGAGTGGTGGTGTTGTTAGGTGTTCGAATCCGAAAACCTCAACATCAGCTATTTCGAAGTTTGTTAACGAAGGTGGATGGTAGAAGAGCTCCATTGGTATGTCACCAGGAATCCATGTAGATGAAGACAAGTCTACAAAAACGAGTGATCATCACAAAAAAAATCGATACTTGAAATTACGGGACATTACTTTATGACTCAGTAAATATGCGCAAACAGAAGTAATTCATAAAAATCAAAATAAAACTAAGGGATAAAGGTCTTTTTTTCATGTTGGGAAGGGAACTTCAACACCAAAAGATGAACAAGAAACAGCAGGTCGCTACCTTTTCCAGTACGATTTCATCCAACAATAGCTTACGCTCTTGTAATTTCCAAAAAGGTTCCTTTAGATTTTTGCTTTGTGTTATAATATCACTGGGCCAGCTGTCCTATTCGGACAGCTGTCAAGACTATATTCAGTCCATGTCGTAACACATTCCCGCTCCAAGCAGTTTGCACGCCCCCAGCATGATACTTTTGAATGCTAGTGATCAACACCATACAGAAAAGTATAGTTCGTATCATTCTTTTCTTAAGATATAAAAGCTGGAGTCATTTTTTATCCTTCGGAACCAATCCTTGTCAGGATGGCTACAACGCATATTACGATAGCTAAGAGAAAAAGGTTTGTAGAACACAATTCTCGGTTTATACAAGTTCACAAGCGACATTCCCAAGTACATTACTTATGTTGAAAGTATTGTTCAAAGTTGTTTCACCTGATAGAAATACGAACCTCTGATGTTTTTGCAGACGCTTTCACAAAAAGTCGCAAGTTATTGGCATCAATCCCTAACATCATCCACTCTCCTTATCTTCAAGTCTCTACATTCCTAGGAGTAAGCATTCATACCGTCAGTCTCCCAGATCGTCTAACTGGCGATCAGAGGACGAAGTCCTCGGAGAAGCAATTGAAGAGCCCGCACCCAAGAGAAGACCGACCCACTCAAGCAAGGAACTGAAGAGCCCGCTCGCCAAGGAGGAAGCCGGAAGAAGAGCAGCAGTAACGACAAGGACGGATGCCGCCGTGAACAGTCCAGCCGTACAAGCAGCCTGATCAACTGTAAGGAAGGATGTCCGCGTAAAGTTAGCCTGCTGCCCACACCCTCCCAAATTTGGACGCTTCGGTGCAGGAGAACAGGAATTATAAATAAAACTAAACATACACACTTGATAACTTTAGGTAAGTTCTTTCTCTCTTATTTAAATTTCAGTTGTGTCACCTGTCATCAGCATTCCCGTACTGCCATCTGTACACCTATCGATTCGATCTGTGCGATTTAGGTCCAAATTGACACCCCTTCCGTGAGAGTCTTGCCACCTGTAATCAGCGTTTCCATTCTGCTGCGTGTACACCGACTCACACACCGTTACACACACATAGGAGTATCATCACTATTTAGTTTTTCTTCTCGAAAAAAAAGTAGTGAATAGTTGCTCCCTATCGAGTTATACAAATCGAAACTGGTCAATATCGGCTGCCATTATCGATCGCTGCGCTTACGCGTACAGGGTAGATGGCGGTCAAATGAGTCATCCGACCACAGCCCTCTTGGGGAGGGATACGGTCCTCACGTTTTACGAATACTGTCCGCGCTTTCGAAGCGGAGGTAAAAGTTAACTGGCATTGTCTGTAGAACAATAATTTATCGCTTTATGTGCATATATGATTATCCGCTGACTCTATTCTTGAGGTCAACGCTCTTTCAAGTGACCCTCTCATGAGGTAAATGTGGTGGTGCGGTGAGGCATGATACCATGATGCTGTACACAAAACCCTGAATCCACCAACGGCTTGCTTTGAAGTTGCCTCCAATGGTCTTCCGTGGTGGATTTAGAGCGGTATCCGATGGAAATGACTGCCGTGTAAAGGGACCCCTATATAAATATCCACTATTCTGCATAGGTGGGCAGATCGGTCCGCTTGTTTTGCACCTAATAGTTGCGACCAACCAACCAACTCGAACTATAGGAGACTATCGACTCATCTACCAGCGAAATAACATTGGAACTCATGGTCATATCACAAAATTGAAAGCTACGTTTTACTTCGGAACCTATGTATCCTTCCGGAAGTACGAGTCCATCGTCGCTGTCATCATCAGGCCACCGCAGAAGACCATTGTGATCGCCTTTAACGGACTCGACTTCCACACAAAAGATAACGGGCTTGTTCTCACAGCATCGGAAGTACGGTTCGAAAGCTCTTCATTACCGCTTCTTCCTAGATGGTGCCCAGGTTATGCTGCAAGAACGAGGTTCTCCATCGAGTACGATGGCCCCACCCTCGGTCAGAAGATTTGCTGTTAACATATAGAATAGCTTTTGACGCGATGAATCATTTGGAATCCTCCTCTTTGAAGCTCCTTGAGTCCGTTTTGAGCAAATGTTCAAAATTCCTCTTTTGTTCGAATGTAATTCCACCTTATTCGGCCGGTGGGGGGCGAAAAAAACCTCCCTTATAATCTTTTTCAGTGTTCCTAAATTGTGAGGAAACTCCGTAGATGCCCAATATTGGGCCCAAAAACGTTTTGCAAGCGTTTAGGACTCATTTTATGGAAAAGCAAAACGAGCGCGCGCATCAAGGAATCGAACCCTGATGTCATACCTATCAATCCACCACACTATCCGCTAAGCCACCATTGCACAGGTAAGGGGATTGCTCGGCTCGGTGATAAGTTCATCGCAGTGGTATAACACAGGGAGGGACTGGTCCCATAACTTTGTTCCCGGAATCGTTTAGCAGATTTGGAACACAGATTTGAGATCAGCGTTCGAAACCACCTACGGGGGTATACATCTCATCTTGAATGGCCACTGCGACCAAGTATCCTTCCCTTGTAAGCTCCGTCCACTTAAGTGCCAACCCCGCCCCCTTTATGGATTTGGCCACATTTGTTCCATTATCTCCAACCACTTTTTTCCCGCATCCTAGAACGTCTCCAAGCGAAGCTGCATTCATTTTGAAAAAAGGCTTTAGTCCCAACGCACTCCCCGCCCATCGTGGGCGGGGCTTCGCTAAGCTTACACATGCCCAGCGCGCATAAGACCTTGCTCACTCTTTTTATCTTGTTTCCTGGCCTCTGCGCCCTAACTGGATCGAGTTATGAATACATCTGAAAAGTACCGCCCATTATGAGAAAGCTCCGCCCTCAGCACTTGGGCCTCCTCCGTCTGGTTTGTTCACCCGGTCCTCAAATTTAAACATTTTTCCCCAGTGTATGGATCTTTTCGAAGCAAAAATAAGATGTTTGACTGTTGGCACCGTCCATACTGGCACTTGCCCCGCCCCCCGTGGGCGGAGCTCCGGAGAGCTTGTACGTGCTCTATTAATTCTGTCTTGGGTTCCACCTATCCCGAACTTGTCCCGACCTTCAAAGGTGTTTTTTAGGTAAAACTGGATTGTGTGACAAACAAACAAACAAACA
>UZAF01000150.1:0-13496 GCA_900617895.1 Haemonchus placei | reverse complement strand
AACTTAACTTGCCAGACGTATAACTTAAAGTGCTGTCATAAATTACCAATCCATCTTTGTCTTTCCTAAAGCCCGTACAAATGCATGGCTCATTCTGCAAGTTGGTGCCCATCCCATCAGAAAGTAGGAGTCTGCGCGGCAGAAACCGATAATAATGCACTATGTGTAAGTATCCAACCTGTGTAAAAACACTACGACGGCCTTCGACGAAACCGTACGAATGTTTGCTTGCACTTTGAGTAGATGTAGGTCTTATAGGATTACTAGAAAAAAAAGTTGGATACCAGCCAAAGGAACCTATCGAATTACCTCATTCATAATAAATTGGACACGTCGCCAGTTCACTTTTCCACTGCCACCCTATACCCATGCGCTCCAGTTCAGCCTTCACAACTAGCCGATTCTTCATATTTCAAAACTGAGTCAGACTAATCATCTGCTTCTCAACATGCCAGTTCCTTCTACCACAATGACCGATTATTTCCAATTATCATTTTCTACCACACATTATCACTTTCTGATGCATATTTTTCATCATTTGGACGTTTCGCTCATCTTTACTATAACTGACAAATTTTATTGCCTTTTATGGTCTTAGGCGCCGTTATCCCGGGCCTTGGTGACTGAGCTTACACTTAGAACATCGTTGTCTTAAACTTTTTACTTCTGATCGGTTGTTTTGTCTTTTCTGCTTTAATATCGTTGAAAATGTTGCTTTCTTTCTAACATTGCCTTACACAAAGTATCCAATTGAAAAAAGTAGTTGAAGTAGTATGTAGATAAACAAATAAATAAGTAAATAAATCAAAAACAGCCATGTGACTATGATAAGTGTTTATGCTGTTGCTTGTATGTATCAGTAAATTGGTCCTAATCATCCAGCTCATTCCAAACTTGGAAAGAGAGAAATCGAAAAATTGTGAAAGACTTTCTGTGGTTTACTGACTTTTTTTAAATTTTTGAGTACAACCGGAAAAAAAGAAACTATAAAATTTGGTCAATGACAGTAGTGTCGGATACGAAGGCATGGCTTATTCTGAAACAAATTCTCAATATGCTTCATATTTATTTTTTGACCAAGCATGTGTCCTATAACGTAACAGGATACTCCGAGCAGATTTCTCACCCTATCAGGAACTCATTCAAGCCGTTTACGGCATTGTGTCTCGCATTGCTCGTTGTTGTTCACACAGACCACTTCCGCTAAAGAGCTAAACATAGGAAGTAGGCGGGGCTATAAGGCTTTTGCTTTTTCTTATTACTCAAACAGAATCTTTTGAAAAAATCCCCATAAAGAGTCATTCAGTTATTCATTATTCAAGAGTTAGTTCATGTTCAAAGAGTTTCAGAGTTATTCAGTTAAATTCAATTTCTTTGTTATCAGAAATCATAAAATGTCTCTAGGATGCGCCATGTATTCAACTTTTGTTCGATATTACACAAGTGGTTACAAACGGGTTTGTTTAGACATTGTCTTACAAGCACGACGAAAACAAGGCTTTTCTAGCAGCAATTAGCGAGTTACAAAAAGTTTCTCGGCTCTCGAAAAAAACTCCTATCAACATGGGCTGAAGTGGAGTGCTTCCGTTGTTTGCGTGAACTTTTTACGCCCTTTAGCTACTTATCGAATGATAAGAGCAGGAATCGGGAATTCGACATATGAAGCATTCCTAAATTGAGCGCCACGCTATACCTTAAATGTACTACTATACTGCTAAGCTAAGGCTAGGGTTGGCGGGTGGATGCCCTATAACGCCCCCAAGGCCTACAGTTGACATTCTCTATAGTTTTCTGATCGAATGGTAACAATAATAATCAATGATTTTTACATAAATCATCAAAAGAGAGCACTCTTATCACTCTGATCACGGAAATCATGAGTAATCTCCTGAATCGAATTCCATTCACGCCTCAGGCAGAGGAAGTGGTGCGGAATTTCCGAAAAGAAAAATATCGAATTATTTATCAGTAAGCCCTCGCAAACTATAAAAATTGTATAGGTTGTGGAGGCATATTCAAACGCTGCATAGCTCCTCCCTACTCCAAAAGCTACAACCCACTTTTTAAAAACTCTAACAATTATTCAAATTTTCTCGGGCCTCATCTTATTTTTATGAACCTCTAGCAACTCAAAAGCAACAGTCTCGAATGACGGATTTTCTACTTCAGAAATATGTCTCGACACGAACCAAACTCCTTCATGAAAGGTATGAACCCAATGGGATCAAATGGAATCCAATGACAGTGTCTGAATCTTTACATCGGATCTATGTATCATCATTAATTTTAAATTATCAATTTTAAACCCAAAAGAGAGATCCTTGAGCGAGAAATTTCCGTATTTTATTTTACTTTCAGTTTTTTTATTTTTTATATTTTCTTTCTTATTTGGTTCCCTTCAGGTTAAGTGCGTTCACCCACAGCGTAGATGGCTTTTCTATAATCGGCCGAATTTTCTCATCGCTTCACATGACATCTCATGATTGACATATGAAACAGCACGGCGGCGATTCGATCTTTCCGATCGAATTCTTCAATAGGTCCCATCCGTCTCTTATAACTCAATTCCCTAATTTACCTGACATCCCCTTTTTCTTTTTTCCGTTATTTTCAACTCTACCCCTTATATCTTACAAAAAAAGGAGGAGATTGTGAGGTGGAAAATGGGGCACCATCACAGACGTGTCGTCCAGGGTTCGACTCGGGTACTCGCGTAAGCAAACCAAGCCTCTCATCCTTCCCGGGCCGGTTCAGTGGTATCAACATCGCCTGGGAGGATAAAGGATAATAGCACTGACTTGTACACCGATTGGTCACCGTAAGTAATCCTATAGGCCACATACGGATTCAATACATCATGCGAATTTGAATGAGAGTCGAATACGGAGCGCATCCCAAGTACGGTATCGATTGATCCAGGAACTTTTTTTATAATCCTTTTTCTATAAAAACTCTAAATTATCAATTATCTCACCGACATGAGTGAAATCTGTCCAATATTTCAATTTTCAATGTTAATATTATGTCCTTGCACAATAGGATATCCTTATGACAGTAACATACAGCGACTAAGTCGGAAACGTGGTACATGGTACTACAGGGCTACAAAACAGGTACTCAAACAGAAGAATATTGCCGTAATTTACTTAATTGCGCTCTTTTTCCGTGTTGAGTGCCTGTTGTTGCTGCACGACCTCCGTCTACAATGCCCTTTTAAGTGGACCAATCAGCTCAAGAGGCAGATGAATCGTGGCCTTTAGGCGGAGCAAAGTTTCGTTACGACAATCCTATGAATCTCTACTACCGCTTCCTGTTCTTGAGCCTAAACATTCACCCCGAACCACCAAAATTTTTGAATTTTTGTCTATACTTGTCGTTTAGAAATTTTGCAAGTAATAAAAATACAGATTTCCACGATAGACTGAGTTGCTTAGGTCATAAGACTAATGTAGGCTATTTTGATGATAACCTTCCTCTCACACTTACTACCTCTTTAGTAGGAGGGGTGAAAAACAGCTCAGAAATGAAGAGTATCATATGAGTACGTGGAATTGGGAAACAGGGTCACCAATCTCCACCCGGCACTCATTTCGTGGAGTTTTGTCGGAACCCGACTTCATATCTGATCAAAGCGCTGACAACTAATACATACTGCCCTCAATTCAATCGCTACTTCTGAACTTAAGCCAAATTCCCATATGTTTCCACGTTTATAAACTCCCCTTAATACATGACCGGTCAATACCACTCATTACAATCCTTCAATCCTCCTTGTTACGCTCCACTAATAAGCATTTTTTGGCAGTGGCACATAGAGGCAACAGATATGCGGTCTTCCACCTTCTACAGATTGTTACAGGCTATTATCACCCATTACTACTTGATATCACTTCTTATCACTCATAATTATTTGCAATACTCTCTACCCTTTATCTCCACTCTCTATCCCTCTACTCATCTATTATGAGCTATTAAGTCAAAACCTCGTACCACCTAGGAGAATTTAGGACATTTCACTACGTTCATGTAGCTTTCTCTAATCCTTTGTTGTGAAATATATCCGTTCTGGTACTGGTTCATAACGTGCTACTCAGTTATACCCGTAGCAAACGATCTCGAGGACAAATATTCTTTTTTCGCACTGAATAACTGAATGTAATAGAGCTATGTGTAATAGAGCTAATACCGGTTCCAATTTATCGTCATAGAAAAACTCCTCGTTGCTCTCAACGGTCCCCTGCCAATAATTTCATGGTCTATACACTCTCTCTTGTGGCTGAAGTACCTTGGGTTTCATGATTGGATATAGTTCGTAATCAGCTCAGGCAAAATGAACAGGGACGAAGCCCAGATGGATCAAACTCATCTCTAGGTAAACCATACTTGCAGATTCTGTTCGAAATCATCGGGACACTCAATAATCTCATATCCGAATTACTCAAACCAATTTGAAAATTCTGGATTCAATACGAATAAAAAGGAGAATAAAAAAAAGTCCGGCTTTCGATCTGTATTTGCCCTCAAATGGAACCTATCCTGCAAGCATTGATGTCCCTCTACATCAGCATTGATACCCTTTACATCATATGTCATTATTAAAGGAAGAAATAAGGTTTATCGTAAAACTATAACAACCTATAATGAAAATAAATAAATAGTGATTCAATTTGCATCCGTTTCAGTGTGCATGTCACAGCGGCCCTCTGAGACCCAATGGGGAAAGAAAATGGACCACTGTCATAGCGACGAGCGGATGATGATGACAGATGATGAATTCGCCTTTCGAGATGTCTTCTCAAATATTGTTATTCTCCCCTATTTCAACCCCATGGAGAGGACATGGGGTAACATCAAATGTTATACATCCACTTTACATATAGATACATATATCGAATATCGTGTGATTACTATGTAGCCTAAGCCGAAAAAAAAAGCCCCTCACTTCTTGGGAGCCAGTAAATGGGTATCAAAGTCGTCTGGAAGGATAAAGGCACTGAACGGTTCCGCGAACAATTCCCTGCGCTAGACACCATTTACGTATGAAGTCCACAAAACAAATATTGCAGAAATTACGCCAACCCAACTCAGTTGTTACGGGTGCCGATTCGAACCTATGCAATCCCTAAGTCCGGTTCCTTTCAGGCTATTCTAACCTTCCATCCCAGCTGCGACGATAAACTGGTACAAGACTCAATCATCCTTTTCTTCTCTTGCGTTAATCCCGTGTCTTCGCATCGTCCCCATTTCACATTGGAAATCTTCAATTGCTCCTGTCCGAAGCAACTTCTGTGTGGGCTTTCATCTTAGCGATCTTCTTCTTGTTGACGTCCCTACACCTTCTGTTACCGAGTTCTCAGATTAAGAGCACCGGGGTTCCCAGTTTCGAGGAAGTGAGTGGTGCAGGACCCAACTGAAAAACAGAAACGCTCCAACATCAGGGGCGACACATCTTATTCGGCACTGAAGTGTGCTCAAGAGCTTCCATCTTCCACCTGGAATCTATACCCGTTTAATTGTGCTCACGCTTTGGAAGCATAATCTGGGCCGCGAACTCCGAGCCTTATACCTCGAACTGGAACAAACAACAACTCCCAGATAGATGAGTTCACCATCGTTTTTCGCATGACTGCGTTTTTAAGGCAGTTCAGTCACCGAGGACGAAGGCGTCCGACAACCCATTGAGGTATGAGACGATGATTGCCATCCATCTTCGTTCACCGTCAACGTCGTCGCCACTATTTCGCCGTTGTGTTGTCATGAGTGTCGTCCTAGGAACCGGTTCCTTATGCGCCTCACTTGACGACGATATTCCGAGTTCTCGACAAGTGGGATAGTTTCGCAACTTGTATTGCCTACTCGAACATACTCACTTTTTTCGCGATTCGTTGTCATCGAAAGAAATTCTATACGCCGAACCTCTCAGACCAAATCATTGAACGAACACAGAAAGTTTTTACGAGATACTTCGAGATGACGAACTTTTAGAATTCAAAAATCACTCGCTTTCTTTTCATTGAATGTCAGTCATAGCTTGGGGAAGTACATAGTACCCAATATGTCAGATTCCCCTATTACATGTCCATTTGGGAAGATGTTAATCATTGACCCAAAGAACGAAAGCGTGGAACGGTAGTGGCCCCGGACTGTTTCAAGCCATCAACAAGTATTTGGAAACTCAAGATATGTCCCAGTCTGTATTAAGCCTCCCTTGGGGAAGATCAATTCATCGTGGGAGTACCCCTACGCTCCCAATGGAATTGATCGTTGAATGTATGTCAGAAATTAAACAAAAAGGTTTTTTACGAGTTCAGTTACTTGCCTCGAAAAAACTCGCACTCGCACGTTTATCCCAGGCACCATATTTGTCCATTTTTCTATCGGTACTCCATTACTATCACAAAAATAAATAAAAACTTTCCCTTATTTCTAAAAGAACTCGGTATCAGCACTGAGATCCCTCTTAAAAATAATGACTATGCTGTGATGTAGGATTGTTTACTCCTGGTCTTTAGATTCGTCGATGCATTTAGAAGGAATTCCTTGGCAAGAATATGAATATTCCACTTATTTAGAGCGTATTTTGCAAAACAGTTTTTATGGGGAGGGCGTGCGAGTTCCTAGGGCTCCCGAAAGAAGTCTATGATTGAAATGAAAGTAGCAAACAGGATCCAGTAGCCTGGGCTGGGAAAAAGGTCACTCTTAGATAGATTAGCGACCAAATTGCCTTAGCTTCATAACGCCGGATACCTAGAAGAGGAGCGGAACTTTAGAAGGCTACCTCTCGCTTTGAAAGGACCACATTACTGAAGGGAAGGGATATCGCGCAATTTTGTTGTTTTCTTACGAAAGAGGAAGTTCCCTGCCGTCTTTCTAGATACTTTACAAATGATTTATGGAATTCTCTCCCTTTTTAGGCCATATCAAAGCTTTATAATTGCTTAGTTTATAGGATTGATTAGATGTTATAACATTTAATTTGAAATAATAAAGGATAACTTCTTATCGCGTCAATAAATCTGGATGCGCCCCGCAATCAACATCCATTCAGTTTCCTAGTGGCGGTTTGAATGCGTGTGTGATCCATAAAATGAGTTGTGGCAGGGAGCCGATGTTCAAGTCAACGCTTTTATCCTCCCAGATGAATCTGGTACTAAATATCGGGCCATTAGGGATGGAAGGCTTGATTGGGCTAGTATTGAGTATCGATAAGGGGATCCGAACCCTAGACCGCGCGTTTCTGATAGTGCGGCGTACACCCTATACAAAATAATAAGACATAAGGTATGGTTAAATAATAGTAGTAAAATTATATAAAATTATAAAGCCTGTGTTCATTCGCATATTGGTTTCCACCCGTTTTCTCATTCAACGAACGACGAATCGCACAAAAAAAATGCGTTGCAAATTCTTTTTGCCCAACAACAGGTTGATTCTTCTCATTGTAAAGCCTAACTCCAACTGAAAATGATGAAACTCCCGGAAAACAGCAACGATCCATGCTCGTTGTTGTTTTTTGTATGGGTATGCACTGTGCACTTTGAGTTGTTTATTGAATCTCTAAGTGTCGACGGCGGCAGAGGCTGCAGCGAATCGGACTGGGCATCCGGCCGCTGCCTTCGCAGCCATAGCTTTCACAGCACTTTTTCTACATAAGCTTAATGTAAATGATCGATACTGTCTCCATTACTGCAATTGAATTCATTTTGTTCCTGAGAGAGCTTCTGTTTCGTCTTCATGCTTGACTGCTTCGTCTGTGCGTACATATACTTTGTAATCGTTCCTTCTACATTCATTTTTACCCTTGTATTCCGCTAAAACTTCCATTATGGGGAAAAATTTATTCAGTAAATATTCATGTAAAGGGTACCCATTTATGGTATATGGCAAACTCAAGAAAATAGAAACCGAAATTACTCATGAGGAAGGGTCAGAACGTACGCAACCATTCACAGCCGCCTCATGGCACATAAGCCGCCTAGGGAATCTCTGAAGATTCGGGAAGAAAGTTTCACTTTAACCCCATAGTGAACGAGTGGTATTGGTAGGTGGTTTGAAAAATAAACAAAGAAAACACCTTGTCGCAGTCGATAGCTCATTATTGTGATCAAACAAATTTTCTTTACAAGTTGTGGAACAAATGCATGGCGCCTTCAATTGCAAAAACGAGAAAATTCGTCGACTGTCCGGACTAAATACGATATTTGAAGCAGGAAAATTTTCAGCTTTTCTTGCTAACAAAATCATCCACCCGTTCGCACGCTTCACACCGCACCAACAGAACATATGGTCCAAATAGCTACTGACTATGTGTACGTCAGATCAATAACCATTTCCTGTTGACGGTACGGCTTGAAGCGTGAAAACGCTTGGAAGTTCGTGATTTCCCTAAATCCTTCAAAGATTCAATTTCGCCTGGCATTAGCTTCCTACTTTCATCACATTATGCAGTTAGATATCATCCAAAAGTCTCCAATATTCGGAATAGTTCTGCCCGAAATGGACGAAAACCATGGGATTTTCTTTGATGCAGTGCCAGATTTTCCTCTGCAAATCGAAAACAGCAAAAGCAAATCGAAATCTCAACATTTTACTGATGCATTCCGTTCGAATTCTCATTATTCAATTATGCTGTTTCGCTTCCCCGACTGCATCCCTTCCCTCTCGCGAAAAAAACCCCATTTAGTTATGTTTTTGTTGGTTACAGCGGAGGATCGCACACAGTTTGCACAGCGCGTTCAGTTATGTGTCATTTAACGGCCGACAAAGACCATACGATGAAAACTAGTGCAAGTCGTGATCCCGTATTCATGAAATGTACACCACGGGGGTTCGGAGGTACATATTCGAGGGTCGACGACATTTTACGCTGATGTTTAGACCTAAGCAGAGGCTGGCTTTGTGTTATGTTGCCTGGCTTGGTGATTTATGAATCCCCATTACGAATAGATTATTGTTTTTCGGACCAAGCAAAGGGGGCGAATTTATGATTGCCTTCCTTCCAGTTTTGGGGCGTCTTCTCAATTCTTAGATGGCAAAATTTCAGTCATCCTACTCCTTTGTTTATGTAATAATGCAAAGTGCAACTAGGCTTGCAGAAAATCATCTTTTAAATGGATCCCTTTATGAAAGTACAAGTATATAGTGAAAGTATATATGGAAGTACAACTTTCTCAGGGGACGTGCTATCTTTCTTTCGCTTTTTCTCTTTTATCGCGTCATGATGGCAGAGGCTTCTGTTAACGAGATATCGCAAAATGATAAAATGCCTGTCCCTTTTTTCAATGTTCACTAAACTTTTTAGAACGCGCCACATAAACGGCTCTTTTTCCATATGATATGGAAGTTTTAATGGTTCATTGACCAAAAACTTCTCAAATCCATCTCTAAGGTTAGATGTTCGCTTCTGTAGAGAAAGGAAAAGCTTACATTTTTCTTAAGTGACTGACTATGGAAAAGGAGAGGTTGTAAAGGAAGAAAACAAAAGAGGAAGAAATGGGCAGATTAGCCGCGTTCATTTCGCGTGTGTCCTTCTAGGAACTGTTTGGGTATCGCAAGGTATTACTTAGTATTATTACTGTAACCCCAGGTTGTTCCACCCAAACTCTGCTCCACTACCTTTGCGATATAACACATAGGTAGTAAATAGGTAGTAGAACCTTTGTCACCCTTTTGTTATGGATTTCAACCTGTAGGAGGATAGGAGTGATAAATGATCAGCGAATTTCCAATTTTCAATAGTGTAGTGAGGTCTAGTTTTTAAAAACAAAAATAACTGTGAAGCCCAAAAACTACAGTATCCCATGAATCCTTCTGCAAGCTTGTTTACCGTATAGTCCAAATCATATAAGAAGGCTTCAGATGAAAAAAACTATTGTATAGATCTATGGGTTTGGAGTTTGAAACTTGTGGACCTATGCCCTTGCAGGTGATTTTTATTTGTTAAAAATGAAGCACAAACGAGACAGATCCATGTTGACGTTCATTCATGGCGTTTTTGCCTCGTTCCATGTCGTATCCACATTTCCAATCCTCTCAGTAATTTCAAAGTGTAATCGAGTTGATTTCAAGAGTACATCCATTTGCACGTCTTTCGCTCATTCTCAGTCTGTTCATGGTCATCTCCCTGGGGAATGGATGGAAATTCTAACACACCCCTTCTGAGAATCATTCATATTTCTCCACAAGACCAGACTGTCCAGAGCCATCCATTTTTCGGAGCCTCGGTTTGATCGATTGCACTTCATAGACCTAGTCATGTTCGAATGAGCGAGCGCTATCTGGTTAATTGACAAAGCGGATGTCACTGTCGTTTTGCCAGACAATCGGATGTGTCAGTTAATTGCATATTCCACACTTTACTCGCTTCTGAACGATATCCTATACCTTGTTGAATAGAAGGATACCTCTACATCCACTCGTATTAATATGGTTCATAGAAAGCTATTTATTTTAATTGAAGCAATTCTCGGATAGAGGTTTCCCATTAGTGACGATGTATCATATTTCGTGAAAAAAAAAATCCCCTGGGTTAACACCAACTCGGTAGTGATCGTGGTGGGACCTTTGGTTGCATTAGCACTTTTGTAGGAGAACCACGACTCGCTTCTAGATTTTGGGTTTTGCTATGGCAGTAAGGCATAACATCGCAGAACTCGACGCGGAGCCCTCCTCTTACCTTAGATAGCTGAGGATAAAAGGCAAAGTCCGTCACGTCAATCAGCCCCATCTTGGAATTCGCCGCGCACTCGACTCCATTCAGAAACGTAGTGGCGATTCGAATGCGTATGCGGTCTATACAGTGACTTCCTTCGGCCTGCCGATGTACAAGTCAAGGCTTTCATCCTCTTATACTAGTCCGATACCGAGTACCCGACCCGGAAAGGTGAGAAGTTTAATTTGCCTGGGCGAGAATCGATCACGGATTTGAACCTGGACCATGCTTACTTGGTAATGCGCCTTTTGCCCCTGCAACTCCTTCATACCCTTACATGGATACTGCACACTTACTTTTACTTATTGTTTTACAGTGATTTTCAATTTCCACATTAACTTTAACTTACCTACACTATTTTCTCCAAATCAGTTCAGAGAAGCCTCATAACTTAACAAAAGTCACTTCATGCCAAGTTCGGTAACGGCAAATGACTTCACCCTGCTGTACACCACATTCCATTACTTGTTTTGAACTCCGTAATTAACGCTCACCCAGCCAATCCAGTATTTCACTCTTCTAACAAGAAGATTAACAACCCATGTCAGACTTACCCACAACTATTAGAATATTGATGTGCACTTGGGTTGAAACCCTATTTAATATTTATAGATACTAACTTGCCAGTGAAGTGTCATGCGAAAGTTAACTTCGCTAGCATGTTTTTTACCCTTTCGGGTTGCCTCTGCCCAGTCCTCTCGCTCCCACAAGCTCTACACGACATGTCTATTTTTTAGAATATCACCCATTCCAGCATTATCAGTTGCATGTCAGGCATCAGACAGGGAAGCAGTAATGACATTTGGGTTGTTTTCTGAAAGAATTGGAAATAAAGCAGAGGGGAAGGAAGCATTTCCGTAAATTTCAGAAAGTAAACGCACCGCTTAACCCTAATAGGTTCTTTCCGCTATTCCCTATCCCCACCTAATGCTCTATGACATGCTGAATAGCTTCATTAACGGTCCCAGTCTAAAAATTAAAACGAATTGTTGGGGGGCTAAATCCCTGATATAGAGAGTCTATGGTACATGATCAAACTTTTGGCAGAGGTTTATCCCTAGATATCCTCATTGATCCATTAGATTTTGCCATTCCTTCCATTTATTTTCTTCTTAATCTTGGAATGGCCATAGCGCAGGGATGAATAGATCCATCATCCTAGGCATGGCCAGAAGATCGAACCCCAGTACAGTTTCAACACAAATTACTATGTTGGTATGGGTTATTTTGGATAAAAAATTGAGATGAAGTAGGACGGGACGAAAAATGTAAAAAAAATAGAATTTATTAATGAATTTACTAATTAAAGTGAGCAGAAACCGTTTCTTGCACAATGAACCCTCTCCTTTCAAATGTTTTATTTTTTTATCGAATTTTTTAAAGTTCTGCTCAATTTTTCTGAGGAATCCTGCTCTTTTTGCCTTAAGCCGCCATTTTTTTGCAAGTGATTCTGACTTTGCAAAAAACTCGTCGAGAATGAGCGATGTATCCCCGGCGAATATCCCACTATCACTCAGATTTCCGAATAACTGATGTCCCTATCTGCCCCAGGACGGCCGTAATCAGATTTCCGTAGATGTTCGCACTTTTCCCAGTGGGGTTGGTGTTCACTGCTCTATGGACAATTCCTTTTCGAACATCGATCAACACAGCAATAAATCAGAAGTGGCGCTTCAAGTGACCAAACGTTCCTCTAGGGAGATCGTTATATAATCGCCATAGAAACTCGTGTCCAACAACCATCTTTGCTCTCAGTGACAAACTGGTTCTGCACGGGTTCAATTCCAAAGTTCTGTCGTAAGAACATCCAAAAATGATGGTCCGCAGATGTCCATGAAAGCTCCTCGCTCTATTTTCCCCATATTATTCACATCTGTGTTCATCGCTCATCGCTATAGTCGCTCACATTATACAAAGAGGATTATTCGGATTATCTCACGCATACGAGCTCATCACTTCAGGAAAATTGATGGCCTGAGAGACAACGTGGCCGTTCAGTCTGGTCACCCAGATGAATTTTTCACGTTCACTTGATGAAATTGGTCTTCTGGTAGGAAAATCTCCATATCACAACATAGTTTGGACGGACCCGCTCCCAGCCTCCAGCGAAATGCCATCTTCTTCGTTCTCAGCGAATCCGTTCGGGGAGCTATTCAATGATATCGACTTTCTATGGCTTCTATTACTATTTTTTGGCTTCCATGAAGCATTACTGATTCCACTCCAACCTCCGACGTCTATTTGTGGTAAATTAGCGTCACATAAGCTCGATAAGATTTTCCTAAGCCATGGTCCTTGCTCTTGTCAGATTGATGATCGCGTCTCTATCGCCAGTAAGTCCTCTTCACAGCTCTCCGTCATCCTGACAACGGCCTTCTACCATTGCTGACCCTAAGGTCCTTTCCGAAAGCCACGATATTAAATCATAACGTTTATCGCCGCACATTCACTGTCATTAATACAACCCATATATATTCCGATGTAATCCATCTACGAATTACTGCTACTATTGAAGACCAACAATTATTTCTCGAAGCTTGAGCCATCCTTGAGCCATGAATTGTCATCTGTAGGACATATAATGATTGACGTTCATATACGATTGCCAATGAGAAAATTGAAATAAATGCGTAAATTAGACTAAAAAATGCTGCGCAATTGACTCCATTTTCCGATGTCTAGCTGGTAAGTACTCAATCTGTAGTGAAGGATTGAGCTTCATACATCGCGACGAGGTTTCCCTAGGCTCAGATTTAACGTCTGATCTCTCTATTTACTTTTTTTA